>JAJHUR010089695.1:0-55481 GCA_027495735.1 Lutjanus campechanus
TGTGCTGCAACGCTGTTTGAGACAGAACATTGGTGGAAATTTATGAAGGAAACCAATCTGACTTTGACATGAAACTCATGTGGTTCGATCTAATGATACTGTGGGCTAATTTACATACCCAAATGCTGGGGAACATATTGAATTTGATCAGACTTGTGAAATCATCAGTTTTTCGACTCTCCCGGGTGAGTATTTCCAAGGATCAGGAAGCGGCTTCCTTCATGGCCCACGCTACACCGACATGTTGGAATGCCACATCAATGTTATTTGCAGCTGCACTGGGACCCCGGTGATGTCCCCTTTCACATCAGCGGCCCCAGAAAGCATCTTTATGTGCATGTAAGCGTGGACTCGAGAGAGATGAGCGCAGTGCATACGGTAAAGATTTCATCTTCCACAAATCAGAGCAAAACGTTGAGTTTGTGCTGACGTCGGCTGCTTTGAGTCCGCAGGAGATCACGGTAAGGAGATTTACATTAACCAAGATGTAATGCAGAATGGAAAAAGACGAGAGACATTATACAGCTTTGACTCTCTCAGCCCTTTGTCTAGAAAGCAGAGGTGGCAAAAGTACACACATACTTTTCTCAAGAAGTACAGACGTTGCATCTTTTTGTTGTTTTCATCTTTTTATGTTTTACATCTTACGTTTAAGTATTTGTATTTTGTTACTTTCCGCCTCTGCTAGACAGAGATGTATTGTAGAGATAAATTGTGGTTTGTCCCCTGATGCTGTTTTGTAGATTCACATAATGGCTGATAGTATTTTATATTTAATCAAAGTGCTTTTTTAAGCAACAAACAAGGCTGGGCATCCTGCCAAGTCTTTAAAGTACAAACTGACTTAATTTCATTGAATTATGGTCAATGATTTCCTGACATGGACTGCATTCCATTTCTCTCGTCTCCGTCCATTCCCCTGGCTGTTTCGCAGAATCGATGGCTGTCCTGAGGAGGCGAGGAACGGACCGTATCTTATGGCTGTCTCATGCAATTTTTTCCACTCTTCCCTGAGGTAAGAGGATGGGAGAGTCAAACAAATAGGCCTTGTGTGTTTCCCCCTCCTGTGTTTGTATGCAGTGCCACGGCCAGGCATCCTGCCAAGTTCTCCTCCTCCTCCCCCCCCAGACTGCAAAAAGCAAAAGACAAACCCGAGCAACCACCGCAACCACTGGCTTCACCTCCACCCCCAGCTCCCTTCGCACCCTCCTGTTCCTCTTTTTTCTCTCATCAGAGCGCTGGCAAACACAAAAGGAGGCAGAGCGGCAGAGTCTGGGTGCGTGTCCCCGCGAACGTGCCCAGATTAGGCCGAGGCGATGATGAAGCCGGCCGGGCAGAGGTGAGGGATGAAGGGGAGGATTTGAGCAGAGGAGTAGGAGTGGTTGTTATTTCACGGACAAGACTCCGTGCCCTCCGCCATTGAGCCCACGCCAGCTGGGATGAGGAGTGGCATCCTTCGCTTTCCCTCCCATTTGGTTTTCTCTCCATCTCTTATGTTTTCAATGAGAGCATTGTGTGAGCCGGAGGAAGGATATGAGGTCCCATTTGGCTGTCATTGACATGTAAAAAGAGTGTGGCGGTGACAGCTGACGAGATCAGTGGCCTGTAATTAGCTGAGGATGTAGGATAGACTCTCACCCCTCAGTGTCAAATGCACACACTTCCAAAAATGTAGGAGTATCCACATGTAAAGATATAAAAGAAAAAAATGTACAGTATAGATGCCAAACTGCCGAGACTTGTTCGCCTGCAGGTGATATGAGTTATCAATTAGCCTACGTGTGAGGTTTCACACTGACGCACAGCTTCTCTGGGTGCCATAAATCTAAAGGCGCAAACCATGTGGTCCAGACCGGGGTGGCCCACATATTTAAAACAAAATAAATAAAGGGATTGCTCAGGGGAGAAGTTTGGATGCACAACTGAGACATTCATCCATGGGAGACACAGGTGTGATAAGCCAACTGTGAATAATAGCTCAGTCTCATCACACCTCATAAATCACGTCCACGTACTGAATGTGGAATGTGCTGAAGAGCGTCTTAAAATGCTTTTTGGGGAGATTTCATGCAGAAAGCACAAAGCTGTACCAGAGATTAATTATAGTTTATACAATTAAGACACATACTTAAATTTAAAGGCAGTTAATTTTGTTTCTATCTGCGCAAGGTTTAAACCTGAATTAGGCAATTCTTTGACCACATGAGGGATGCAGAGATAAACTGTGAACACATTAAAAAGTTAATATGGTGAACTTGTTAGCAAACAGGCTATTTACAAACCTTCCACTGATCTGGAGTCACATTTCTGTTCACTTTGCGGTGTTATAGCGGTGTAATACATTACAAAACTGTCTAAGCCTCAAGTAATGTAACAGCCACCTCACTAATGGTTAGAGCTGTAAATCAGCACAAAAAGGACAATTACCATCATAAACCACCATTTGTAGATTAATCAGTAATGTACATAATTGTTAACTGCACACCAAACACCAACAAAAAGTAACATTTGCATATCACCCAGTCAAGCATGATGGGAAATAAGGGTTGTATTTTATACATTACATCCCACCAAGGAAATGTCACCAACTTTCTGCTAGATGAATTTTTTTTGTAGGGATCATGAACTCCAACCTTATTATTTTGGGGGGTTTGCAACGCAAAAAGGTAGAGATCCACTGGTATAAACCACGGCCATTAAAAGTGTAGCTTACAGGTAGGAACGCTAGTCATTGCAGCCCTCTGGTGTTTGGGTGGTTTAATGACAGTGATAACAAGTACAAGGATAGAAATTTAACAGTTGTCACCAAAATATCAACGATCAAATAATCCTATTTCAACAACAGGCAGTAAAAGTGCAGCTTACAGGTGGGAATGGCAGTTGGTGCTGCCCTATTAATGATATTGGGTGCAATGATAGATAAAAAATTGACAGCTGACACTGAAATAATACAGCTACACAAAGGAGTAACACTAACATTATAGCAACTAATTATTTAATTAATTACTTTCACATGCAGTAATTGGTAAAGTAAGTCAATTGATTTTGAGAGATGCAACTACTTAGTATAACTGATAATCACTACTTTTAGTAACTTTAGCCCAATGCCTCTCTCTCTCTTAGCTCAGTTTTGGTCTTCACCATCTCCTAGGAGAAATATTTGGATATTTAACTGTTGCATGCTCTACTGTATTCGCTAGCTCTGTTGCTATCGTTGCCATTTATTTACTGCAGGTATCTTACAGTTGGTCTACTGATGAGCTGAAAGATGCTAAAAAAAAAAAAAAAAGTCCATAAAACTGATCATAATTGCAGAGTCGAGTGATATTTCTCTGTGGGTTAGCCATGAATGTCCTATTTCACATGCTGATTTTATCCGTTGTTAGAATAAAAATATAAAAATTTGAGCAGATTTATATCTGCCTCAATGTGAGATTTTGTTAAAGGTGCTCACAAAATTGAAAAAAATACATATGTTTCCAGAGACAGCACTCCAGTTACGCTGGCAGAGTTTACTGTCAACAGCTTCTTGGTGATGATTTCCTCTGTAGAAAGTAGTCACTTTGTAATTAACTTCAAAACATGACTCTCCCTAAAACCACAAATTGTTGTTTTTACATTTCTCTTTCCATACACGATAAACAAAAGAGATACAAAGTGGTAACCAGTTCACTTTTGGAGGTGTTGAAAGGTGTATTTTTTCAAAACTTTGGACAGAGCCAGCTGAGTTTCCAGTGTTTATACTCAGAGGAACTTTGAAAGCAAAAAAAAAATTTCCTTTAGGTTGCATCCATGCTGTTAAGCTATTATCCTCCACTGTCCAGAGGGCCTCTTCCTGGGGGAGAGTGGATGTATGTGTGCGTGGGGTCGGCGGGTACCAGCAGACAAGTTACCGTGGTGATTAATCTCCTCTTTCAAACTTTGGTATCATCTGAACTGAAGGTGGGCCCTCTCTTTGAAACAGAGGACCACAAGGGTCTCAGCACTCGCTCAAAAACCCACCGATGACAGTTACTGTAATGAGATGAGAAGAGGACGTCGACCTGCGAGACCCGGCTCTCCCATGGGAACCTGTGGAAGCTCCTCGTGGCCCCTCGTGGCCCCCCCTGTAACCGGTGCCTCTTCCATCACCCTCCCCGAGCTCTCCAGTGATCCCTCCCTTTGATGTCCTGGGATCTGTCCTGGGATAGCCGTGGACCAGAGGCCTGTCAACCTGCATGGGGAGATAACTTGGAAAGTTGTGGATCTGAGGAGAGGATAGAGGTGTCATATCTTACATTCAGCTGGTTAAGGTTCAAAGTAACAAAAAGAAAGGAGTGTTATGTGAATCAGGACTAAGGACTGACTGGTGCTGCAAAAAAATGGAAACTGTGTTGAACTGAATTTTTCATTAATGGTCCAAAATATGTACGAAATAAAAGAGAAACACTTCCCTGAATTTATCCAGAGATGCTCCAGACATTTCGCCATGCTTGCTGCATGTCATCCCATCATTTTGGTCCAGATTAAAATATCTAAACAACTATTTAGTGGTAGTGGAAACACTTATGAACTTTGTTGATATTCTGGCTCATTCATGTTCTCCTCAGGGGGCTCTGCTCTGTTGACTCTTTTACTTCGAAGCCACGCTGTTGGAACATGTGCAAAATGTGTCTTGGTAGCAGGAAGGTCTCTGAAAAAGACGTCGTCTGTATGGCAGCATATGTTGCTCCAAAACCTGAACGTACTGGGGCCTTCACAGATGTGACAGCTATCTGTGAATGACTGAACCTTTCAAGGATGCCTCTGTAGTACCCAATCATGATACCAGCAACTGTTAGCAATGAGCTTGAAACTGGGACAATCCCAGAAAAACTGGGACAATCCCAGAAAAACTGGGACGTCTGGTCATCATATTTCCATATACACATAAAATGTACTTTTAAAATACGAGTATTGAAAGAGACCGTGAGAAAATTCAGACGTAAAGATAGACACAGAAATAGATTTACTTCATAGAAACAGTGATGGGAGACAGATAGAGACAGACAGTGGGAGACTATCAACAGTTCCACCGGTCTGTCTGACCTGTAACGTGGTTGAGATGGAGGGACAAGGACGCTGTTTGTTCTTTAATCCGCTTTCTCATACCGAGTTACTGCGGGCCTCGTGGGAATCACTTCCAGCCCGTCACAGCCTGACCTGACTGTGGGATCTCACTCACTACTCAATCACAGAGCTGCAAACTCAGGAGCGAATGTCTTCAGCGAGGAATAAGTTCCCATTGTGAACAATGAGGAAGCAGAATTGTTATTAAACCTCGAGGGAATTCCTTCAAACTTGGCATAAATGTTCACCTGGATTCTACTTGGACTGAAGGTCACTGATGATTTTAAACTGTCGTATAAAACAGAGCAGTCAAAAAATAAAAATTACCGCCTCACAGTTGTTTGCCTCCACCAACCAGACCAGAGAGGAACCAGAATGTGAATTCTTCTTTCCAGGACATAAGGTTTCATGTGATTGTCTTGTTGTCTTGGTGGAAACAGTCGACCCAAGAGCTTTTGTACATTGTCACAATTTGTCATAATGATAAGTGTGAAAATTTGTAATAAATCACGATAAAATACAGAAGAATTATGATCCTGGGAGAAAATAGGGAGAGAACGATGCGTAACTAACCAATATATTAGGGTTGCCACCTGTCCCATCCTGAATCAATACAGATTTTTTTTATTTATTTACTTGAATGCAAAACACGTAACTTTCACATACTTGGAATCGCATTAGAAACAATAAACCCAAACAGCATTTAAGTATTAAATCAGAACGACAGGCAGGTTGTCTGTCACTCATTGTCATTGTTGCCTTGGTTACAGAGACTCAAACATACAATTAATTTGTTGTTGGTGTTTTGTTTCTATTCAGAGTCAACAAATACCTTTAGCTAAAGTCCACTTGTATAACAGAGAGGGTGTCTGAATACAGATCTAAATGGCAGACTGTCATGGAGTAGTTCTGTCTGTCCAAGTGTAGACAAACATGTCAATGATCTGATGTTCAAAATCCTTAATATAACTGATGCAACTGTTCTTTACTCTTATTGGCTCTTGATTGGTGATTGGTGATCTGATTTTGGTTCTTCAGAAATGAAAAGACAGTTTCTCTTTAACTGGTTTTATTGAAAAAAAACAACTCCACATGAAGATAAAAACGATTACTTTTGTAAACAAATTGTCGTGTAGTGGAAATCAGGCAAACAGTGTTAAAATGATGCACCCCCATACAAAGATTATGACATTTCTTGGTAGCAAAAGAAGTGGAGTGGTCCGCATTAAAAAAAATTTAAAAAAAGTTCTATATTTTAATACCAAAAGCTTATTAATCATAATTTAATTGATATGTTTAATTTCCCTGCACCACAGCCAAATGAATATTTCAGGACATTTGACAAAATAAGAGCAAAATCAATTTGAAAAACAGGCTTTTAAAGCTGAGAACGAAATGTCACCAGGGAAATAATCTCAAGTAATAGAAAGTGCTCTATGTTGTTAATTGTGCGTTACTATCTGATGAATCTCTGTCACCCTCTAGTGGTTATGAGCTGCTGTTGAAGGAGCAGCGGTGGATGTGTTTCCCATCACATGTGCTCAGGGTGGTTCTGCAGACATGTGATGAACTCTTTCACTTCTTTGCCCTCAAAGCAGATCTGGTAGACGGCAGAAAACAGTGGAAACCTACAGAAGAAAACACACAGACTCAGTTTTGTAGGATGTCTGTCAAGAGGACACAGCGACCTGCTCACGGACGTTTTTCACGCAACTCCTCTACAAACGCAGGTGTTTTCACTTCTGGCTGATTGGATCTCTGCTCAGGTGCGCAGAGCGACGCTGGGAATCACATAATAGACTCGCTCGAGATGAACTGCGCCTCGCCCGGAGAGTAGACGAGGTCAGGTGGCAGCAGGGGGGCGGTGACAAAAAGCTGCAGTCAGGTTTAACAGTTTCCAGCAGCCTTTGGAGAACATACAGGAAGAGACTCTGACATCCTGTTAGATCACCTGTAGATTAGCAAACCATGTTCTGAAATTCTCCCCATCCTGTAATATTCAATCTTTTTATTGATTTTTTTATCATTGTTATTGGTGGTGTTTAAGGATGCTGCGATCAGGATTTCTGGGGCCTTTTTTATTTATTGTGTCACATCATTTATTTATGTAACTACTATTAACAATTTTGTATAATATAAGCATAATGTATAATAGATGTAAGAATATGGTTGCTGAAAACAGTTTGCTAATGTACGTAGAAATGGATGGGATATTGTTATGATTTTTTGCGCTCAAGCTGTGTTTGAATTGGTCCAGGTCGATTCATGTGGTTTCGTCAGTGCTATGGCTGTACATGTAACAACATCTGAGAGCCCAAGACACAAGGTAACAGTGTTTTAACAGTTATTACAGACATGAAACAGACTCACTTGTCAACCATGTCCTTCTTCTGTAGGAGCTTGTAGACCTCAGCTGAGGTCTGTGGACCCTGCAGCTTCTGACCGTTCAACATTTCTGCCTCCAGCTCCGCGATCGACTGGAGAAAAAGACACACGGAGACAGTTTTAATATTGTCATCACTGTCATATTTTTGGGCCACAGATTATTCATTTAGTCTCTGTTTCTGTAGTCTGTTAAGCAAAAATAGTACTTTCTATTCCTTACAAAACAGGCAAGTTACTTTAGTTTTGATGCATTTGAACGCAATTAGTGATTATTTTTATTTGGCATCATTGTGCACTGCCTTCCCAATATCAAGCCTGATTTAAAACTAAACTGATTCCTTGGTGTATCCATCAGTGCATATCACACACGACAGATGTAACAAGATGAAAACGACATAAAAGATGAAAACAAAGACTTAAAAAGACAAAACAGTATGTAACAGTATATGTAACAAAACAAAAATTACGGAACAAGTCGGAAAACATTAAAGACATAATGACCAAAAACAAACAAGAAAGACATTACAAAGCAGAAGTAAAAACAAAGTAATAAAACGTAACAAAGTGATATATAGATGTAATAAGACAAAAACTGACATAACAAGATGAAGAAGACCAAAAATTGCGTAACAAGATGGACATTTAGATGTTTTTCTCTTTTGTTCCTCAAGTTCATGTTGTAATGGGTCACTTCCAAAAAGACCAACAATGAACGTCGCTGTTCGACGCACCTTGGATGTTTTGACGAAGGCCTCTGCGACTTTACGGTTCCGTCCTCCATAGCAGGTGGTGATGAGGTCGGCCACGCCGCAGCTCTCCAGGAAGGTGGTGGAGCTCACTTCGCCTTTGCAGAACAACTTGGCGAAGGCGACCATCTCCATCAGACCCAGCCTGATCACCGCCGCCTTGGTGTTGTCACCGAAACCGAGGCCGTCGCAGAATCCAGCACCTACTGCCACGATATTCTGACATGCAACATTTTGTTTTTGATTAACGCTTTGAAAGAAGATTTGAAATTTGTAAGCTCTTGGATAGTTCGGATTATTTGAAGTGGGGTTGAATAAGGTACTTATCCATAGTCAGTGTAGATCCTGGTGGACGAGCCCCCAGTTTCAAGAATCAAGAGCAATACCAGCACAGAAGCTCTGCAATGTGCTGCAGTGGACAGCATCAGCAGCAAAACGTATTTTAGCAACTTAAAAAAGGTCCAACTAAAACATCAATATCAGTTTAAGGTATATTTAGAATATTTAAACTGCTTCACTCTACCCTGAGACAGCCTTTACTGGCGGGAAACTGGGGTTAAACAAGCCAAATATCGCTTGCTCCAAACCAACCAAACTCCATAGGCAAAATCAGCAATTTTACGTCAGGGTTGCTGGTCTACTGCTGCCTCAGTCAATTAGTTTGTTTGTATTATTATTTGACGTGTGTGTTTAAAAGATTAATTCAGTTTCAACAAAGTCACACTAACACAAACAAACTAACTGATCGAGGCAGCGGTAGACCAGGAACTCCTGCGTTCTGAGAGGCAAAATTACTGATTTTGCCTAAGGAGTTTGGTTGGTTTGGAGAGAGCGATATTTGGCTCATATGACAGTTTGACACCAAGTGTTGAGGATAAAAAATATCCAGTATAGTGCACACTTAAACTGATGTTTTAAGTTGCTCAAATGCATTTTGTTGCTGACCCTGTCCACAGCAGTTCACTGCTTAGCTTCCATGCTGGTGTCCCTCTCTGTACCTCCAAACTGGGGGCGTGCCGACCACCATCTACTGTAATACATTTAATTATGGAAAAGAATCTCATACAACCCACTTCAAATAATTCAAACTATCCCTTTAATGAGGAATAACCACTTAATATTCACAATATTTGGCTGTCTTTACCTTTAGAGCTCCACACAGCTCCACTGTATCGCCCTCCTGTACAACAGTGATGCGGAAGTTGGGAGTTTGAAGCAGCTCTTTAAAGATAGCACCGTTTGCCTCATTTTTTGCCCCTGTATTGTTAATTCAAAAGAAAAAGAAACAAATGGAACATCAATAAATATTCATAAGACACAGAAGTGACGCTGTGTTTTTGTTATCTCACATCCTCTTTTCTATTTTAAATCGCCCTCTGCATGCAAGCAACGTCAGTGAAATTTTGTGCAGCTGAATGCAAAAACAGCTTGATGACAGAGATACAAAAAAATTCTAACCGATCGTGGTTTCGCAGAACTTCTCATCTGCCACCTCACTGGCGATGTTGGCCCCCATCAGGACGCTGACCTCGATCTCGAGTTTCTCTCGGATGATGTCTGAGATTAGCTTTAGTCCATCTGGGCCCTCATCGATACCCTGGATGACAATAACAATGATAATTACAGCTGCCGCACAGCGATGGGTCGGAGCCGGGCATTTTGAGGAGGAAGAGGAAAAGGAGGAAGAAAAGAATAGATGACAAATACATGAGGGTATGACAGCAGAATTGCCTGGACTGAGAGCCATAACCTAGACTGTGTGGTGGCCTTGTCCCGTGATGTTGTGGTCACAAAAAAAACATAAGATGCTAAGTCAGGGGACCGAGTATTTCCCTGTTTCCCCTTTTTGCTGAGGAAATGTGACATGCAGAACAATCAGGATCTTAAAACAGGATCTTACCTTGATGAGCGATATCCCGATGGTTCCCTCTGTGATGTGAGGCTTGATCTGATCACAGATATTGCTGATGAACTGGTGCGGGATCACAAAAATGAGGATCTTTGCCCCTTTAACGGCTTCTGTGATGTCAGGAACAGCGACCTAGGTGAGGCATTAATAACAGTGTCAGATCATAGGGAACCAGTATGTGGAAACTGTGGACCCTTTGAGCACCACAAGCTGAGTGTGATTTAGTCCCATGATATTGGAGAGGTCAGACATCTCTATAGTCGATATCTCCAACGTCAACCAAAACAATCTAGATGGATAAATACCTCTACAGGTCAGAGGAAAAATGTAGATGTCAGATTTGGGGGGTGTACTGTCCCTTTATGGGAACTCCTACACAGTTAAGGTTGATAAACTTGATAACATCCAAGACATATGGGTCAAAGTTAAATTATCTTATCAGGGTAATGTCTGTGCAATCAAAGCATTTCCCAAGATTGCGGTGACTTGCATCAACTTTCCACACAACGCTGATGACACTGCTGCTTAGTGAAACTCCCTTAATACGGAGCACTTACCACATTCCTGGGCAGCTTGTGACCTGGTAGATATTTGACATTTTCATGCTCAGTATTAATGATCTCTGTCAGCTTCCTTCCATTGATCATTTCTTCATAAACCCACATGTTCACCAACGGTTCGAAGCGGTTGGATGCTTTGACGTTGTGGCCAATTATTTTGGCAATGGAGGAGCCCCTGGAAGGAAGGGAGGGAAGGACGTGAGCAGACCTTTCAACCAAGCCACGCAGCACCCAGAGACCCCCCCCCCCCCCCCCCCCCCCCCCCCACGTCAAAAGAAGAAACAAAAGTTATTTGTGTGTAGAGCTGCAACAATTAATTGATTATTAAATTAATCTGGATAATTTATGAATCATTTTCAGTCATTTTTTAATAAAGAAGGCCAAATTCTGATTCATTGACTGCTATTAACAGTTATTAACATCAGAGACAGTTTTTTAAAACTGTAACTGTAATGGAACACAAGTGCCTTTTATGTGTATCCAGATTGTGTAATATCGTAACATGTAATCTGTTACACAGAGGTCATTATTATCAGGACAGCTTTGAGGCACCAGAGTAATCTCGGCCAGTGTTTCCCAAACTTTTTTTCCTGGGGACTAATTTTTTAAAAACGTCAAACCATCACGACTCTGGTCACAATGAGTTCATTGTTTATGTTCATGTTCATGTTCAGTGCATGAATGAACTTTCCTGACCATTTTAATGCCATTTCTGCATCATCCAACATTATCTTGACGCGTTATTGAAGATTTATACACTTAAAAACTTTATAAAAAAAGAAATAAATTCATTTAGGCTGGGTTAACAGGCCATCTCATTGTTTTTATTTCCTCTTATCAGGAAAAGAGCAGCCTAAATGACACTAAACAAGTGCATTTAGACAGAATTAAGAAGTTCTTGTTTTTCCCTCTCATCAGTACAACAATAAACACATGCAGGTATGTATCTTAAATGTGCAGAATTTCATGTTGCAGCTTGCAGCCTTAATCCTCCATGAAGCTGTGAGCTGGTGTCAGGAGGGAGGCGGGCGAGATTCACAGCAGCTGTACGCTTCAGTTTAGTTTCCCTTTCAGATATTTGCAAAGAATAATGTTCTGAAAGACACTGCAAGAGCGACACATTTCCCATACGAGTCAATTAATCTGCTAAATTACAGAACCCACGTTGAGTTTAGCGTTGATTCGCATTATAAACGAGAAAAACGTTTTCACCCCTACAAGATGCATCTTAAAAACAAATGTAAAACTTGCCAGTTTCCCGATCCGACGATGCAGACTTTCTTTCCAGGCATTTTGTTAAGTATTAAGACGGATGAACTCACGGACCCTGTTGTTCTGTTTTTTTCCTTCACTCAGCTACAACTTCCTCATACGCCCTGTACATGTCTGCCAGTGGTTCACCCTCCCCTCCTCCTGCCACGGGGGCCACGGCTACACCTCTTTTCCCGTCTTTGCAAAAGAGCAACTGTCATAAGAACACAGAACAACATGTATAGAGCCGTCGTGACACATTCGTAACGCTTACTTCTAGCATTTTCACACGTATTATCACTACTGGGTTACTTTATGAAGCTCGGTGGATGCAATGAGTGTCCAAAGAAGAGAGGAAAACGTCTAATGTAGCGCATTAGACGTTTAGCGATAATTTATTATTAAATTTTAACTGGAACCCGCCCGTTACGCTGCCCTGACGTGACGTGACGTAACGAACCGACGTCAAGTTGGACAGCGTATTTGATGAGACTTCCGGTCAAGACTTTTTTTTGAAAAAATATCCGCTCTCACACTAAAAAACAAAACAAAACAACCAAACAAACAAAAAAAGTTAATACCTAAATATTTTGCAAACGACTTAACATACTGTATATTTGTATAGTATGTAGCCTATTTTTATATTTGTACAAGGACAACAAAGGGGCTGTTCTGGTATACACACATATAAATGTATATATGTATTATAAGGATACAAAATGAGGTGAAATTTCCCAACTTCTGTTTTTTTTCCAGTTTCTTTTAGTAGGATACACATTCACAAAAATGTGAAAAAAGTAAGGTATAATATAGTAATCGTAGGTGTACACATATATCAACACAAAAACTCTACATACAAGAGACTCTATACTATACTAAACAATTGGAAAAGGTTTTCTCTACTTTTGAATCTTCATTACTGATATTTTTGCACTGCAAAGTGAAGTAGAGTTAAAAGAGTTGGACTGTTGACAGCCATGGTCCTCTCACACAGGTGTTTTCACTTGTGAAGCCTGTCCTCTTTACACCAAAAAAAAAAACAAAAAAAACAAAAAAACAACAACAACAAGAAAACAATACAATAAAATTCATTAGAATCAGAATCTGAAACACTATAAAGCATCTTATTTGTTACTACAAT
This sequence comes from Lutjanus campechanus, assembly GCA_027495735.1. Lineage (NCBI taxonomy): Eukaryota > Metazoa > Chordata > Actinopteri > Lutjaniformes > Lutjanidae > Lutjanus > Lutjanus campechanus. The sequence goes on from JAJHUR010089695.1 coordinate 13,081, forward strand.
GAAGGTGACATGTTTTTTTACCCAAGCATCGCTCTGCACACCTGAGCAGAGATCAATCAGCCAGAAGTGAAAACACCTGTTTGCGTTTGTCACTGCGGTGCATTATTATAAGTCATGATGAAGAGTCCAGACTCTGTCTCTCCTCTTCATCTCTTCGGTGTGTGTCGGTGTGCAGTTTCCTGTCTGCTCAGGGTGACACTGATGTAAATGATCCTGCCATGGGCGAGGCTAGCCCCTTTTTAGGGGTGCTTCAGCACTAAATTGAAACTCAGCACCCCTAAAACCTGGAGTAAGAAATGTTGTTATTCTAAAATTTTAGTTCGTCTTTGACAGGCTTAGATAATGTCCAAAACATAATCCATAGTTTGTGGTTTAAATGTATATTTTAAGAATGAAAATGAAAACACCCCCGCCTAATGGTATCATCCTCTTCTCACTAAAGTTGCTCTGTAATGTTACCTGCACCGCTCCGCAGGACCACAGCCTGTCGTCCAGCGCGATACAAACAGTGAGAATACGTTTAGTTTTTTTGAGGGCGCTCGTGCTGCGCCCTGGGCGGTCGCCCACATTGCCCATAGCAAAAACCGTCCTTGCAGGTAAGGTACAGTCCATAATGACTTAAACAAATAGGCCTAATAAACCAAGTTTCTTATAGTCCCCTGCTTTTATTTATTATTATTTCTTATTTGAAACCCACAATGGAGAATATACAGCTTCTCTTGTGGAAGGAATTTGTGATTAAAAAAAAGTGTTTGTAAGCCTAATAATAATCATGATAATAATAATAATAAAGATGACACGCCTCTGTGTCCCTTTTGATCATAACCTTAGAATCTGTAAATAGTCTCCATAACATTTTTTCTTCTCTCATAAATGTCATAATGATTATCCAAAATTATTTTTCAATAAACATATTTTTTGTTTTTGTGTGAAAAAAGGATGGGTGGTTGTGGTGGGGCTCATTGGGTGCTCAGCACCCCTAAAGCTCTGACCCTAGAATCGCCCCTGGATCCTGCTGCATTAATACAAAAACATGAATAACAGGGCCACATTAATGTGGATAAATGTTTGTTTGGAAAAAGAGACAAGTAATAAAAAGATAACTTTGGGTACTGTTAAAAGGCCACTTCCAGAACACCTTTCCACCACTGGTTATTTATTTATCGGTTATGATGTGTCAGTGAATTATTCACACTCTCAGAGCTGAGTCTTGACTCCTTGAAGTCAGAGAAATTAGTGACGTGGTTTAATTTAAGTAGAAGGTGATAATAAAAAAAAAGTCACCTCGATAGAATATTTGTTGTGCTTCAATAGTTTGAAGAAATGCAGTTGAGCAGGCTCCCCTATATGATGATATGATGTCATGAACATTCACATGACCATCAAAGCTGTCTAAGATGACATGCTGAAATAAGTTGCCTCTCTGTCCTGGGGGGGTATCCTTCTAAATACAGTACATACTATCAGCAGCTTTTCTTGTATGTCTTGATACCTCTTTAGAACATGAGAACATTCCTTTATATATATGTAGACATACTCTCTCTCTCTCTCTCTCTCACACACACACACACACACACACACACACACACACACACACACACACACACACACACACACACATTATTGAATACATGTACTGCCATTTTGCAGATTTTAAACAAGTAAAAATTTGTTGATAAAGGAAAGTTAATCTTAACAACAAAAAATGTTTCTTATTAACTATTAACTAGTAACTGATTCATCAATTGGCAGCATTTTCAGTTGAGGAAAATTCACAAAATTTGTAGCCCCACTTTTAACTTAAAGTGCTTCTGCTTTACGTCTTTAATAAAATAAAATAAAAGTAGTCAGCACTGATCGAAGCCAGTCATTCTCAAAGACTGGGTTGTGACCAACAGGCGGGTCACAGGAGATTTTATTTGGGTCCCCTGAAAAAAAAAATCCTGAGGAAACTCTGCAGCACATCTTTTATAAAGCATTTAAAATGTGTTTATTGTTTCACTGATGAGAGGAAAAACAAGAGTCAGTTTATTCCTCCTAAATTCACTTATTTTGTCTCATTTATGAAGAGGGGCGTAATGTTCTATACTGTAAAAGTTGAGAAAAGTCAAAGTTTAAGTTTTGTTTTCTTGAGGAGAGGAAACAAAGAGAATGAGACGGCCTGCTAACTCAGCCTAAATGCATTTATCTTTTATATATGTAGAATTTAATGTGTTTGTGCATGTATCAAGACAATATATAGTGATGTGGAAATGGCTGTAACAATGGACATTAATGCACATTTATCAACTCTTCCAAGGTTTATTAATAAGGCCTATTGTGAGCTTGGTCATGAATGGTTTGTCATTTTTAAGAAAACAGGTCTCCTTTACACATTGGAAAAATTTGGGCTTGGCAATAATTTTATCAAATGGGTTAAAATCATTTATAATGACTCTCAGGCTGCCGTTTTGACTAATGGATTAAGGTCAGACTATTTTTGTACACATAGACAGGACTGCCCTCTGTCGCCTCTCCTATTTGCATTGGCCATTGAGCTGTTGGCAGAGGCCATAAGAGGGACGTCCTCTATTCATAGATTACAGATTAGGGAGGTATGTCATAAAATAACTTTGTATGCTCATGATGTGCCAGTGTTCTTATCTGACCCCGAGACGTCAGTTGCAGCTCTCGTTGAGATGATTAACACGTTTGGTAAATTTTCAGGTTATAAGATTGACTTAAACAAGTCAGAGGCTATGCCCCTGGGTACTCTTACCACCATACCTAATACTATGCTATCCTTTCCTTTCGAATGGTCTCCCTCGGGATTTGTCGATTTAGGTATTTTTATTACTCCATCATGTAATCAGTTATACAAAACCAATTTTGTTCCACTATTTGGTAAAATAAGACAAGACTTAGAGCGTTGGAACTCTCTCCCTGTTTCCTGGTTAGGGCGCATAGCCCTGATAAAAATGAATGTATTGCCTCGATTGCTTTATCCCATTCAAATGATTCCTATATTGTTTTCAAAAAGGGTTCTAAAAGACTTGAATGGCTGGCTCAGCTCTTTCATATGGAATAAACGTAAACCTAGACTAAAGATGGCGGTACTGCAGCTGCCAGGATCGATGGGTGGTTTAGATCTGCCAAATATTAAGATGTATCAACTGTGTGCTCACTTGAGATTTATATCTGAATGGGTAAAAAATGAGACTTCCTCTATATGGCTGGATGTTGAAGCTTCATTATCGAAATGTAGATTACAGGATTTATTATTTTTCAAGAATTTTAAGAACATAAGAGACAATTGTGCCAACCCAATAACAATCAATCCTGAATTTTTGCCGGGAACATTGGATTGTGGTTTCCAACAGTGGGCTAACTAAAATGTTAAAAATTTGAGAGACTTGTTTTCAAATAATAGTCTGATGTCATTTGAGCAATTGAGAAAGGAATACCAGCTCCCAAAATGACATTTTTATCGTTTTCTACAAATAAGGCATTATATTACCAAGAGTAAGGCCCTTATAGAGCATCCTGAGATTTCTACTGTTGAGAGAATGCTGTTTCAACAACCACAGGTGTCTTTGAGTTCATTATATAATGTAATGAGTGGTATGTTTGAGCACACAGAGGACAAAGGGTGTGTGGGAGAAGGAATTGTCAGTTTGATGATTGATGAACAGACATGGAAGGATATTTGGAATCAAGCCAAAAACATTCATCTGTACTCGGACAAAAGCGATCCAATTAAAAATTATGCATAGAATACATATATCCCCTAATCGTAGGCATTCTTTTGACCCCTCACTTTCTCCTCTGTGTCTCAAATGTAAAACCGAAATTGGTACCTTGACCCACTGCCTGTTATAAATTACAAAGGTATTGGTATGAAGTGTTATATGAAATGGAGAAAATATTTGATAGAGATTTAGAAATGGATCCAATGTCTTTGATTTGAGGTCTCCCAGGCAGAAATATGACTAACGCAGCCAGCAAAAGGTTATATAACATTCTCACATTTGCTGCTAGAAAAAATATATTATTACAGTGGATTAGTGATAAGGCCCCTTCTGTTAACGGTTGGCGTAAAATCATATGGTCCCTGTATTTTACTTGCCAGAATAGATCATTTCTACATTTCTACTTGTTTTGTTTGTTTGTTTTTTCTGGTTGTTTGTAATGATATTCCTTATATATTCATTCAATGTTTTTTCTTTAAAATGGAAAATAAGAAAACCCAATAAATATAAATATAAAAGTATCTTTGGCAGTGATTGCTTGAATTATTTATGCACGAATTGCAAACAAAAACAGTGCAGCAGTTTCTGGTGGTATTCTCATAAAATAAGGTAAACAAACAAATAGAAATGAGATAATTAACATGTAATGTCACTCTACATATACACACGCCGACAATACAGACTTACTAACAATACATAATACTGTTAATACATTAAAGGACACTGATGGGAAAAGGTGAAAGTGAAGAAAAGAAGAATGTAGAAAGTACAGCTATTTGTGTTCCAATGTAGGGAGCAGAAGTAGACAACAACAATCATGTTGTGAATTGGTTGATTATGACTCAGGTAAATGGCAGCAGGTGTTTATTCCAATTATTAGACTGGACAGTTGTCAAATGCACTCTGACCCAGAATTGAACCCACAACCCTTCAGATGTTGAGCCATTTAATACACTGAGCCGTGGAGTCGGGCCGTCATCAGAGGTTTTTAATTCTCACTTGAGTGGGTAACTAAAAACTCACTCACTGACACAGGATTGTGCAGGTGCAGTTGCTTAAAGGGCACAGGGTTCTGTGTCTGAACCAGCAAAACACGTGCGACACGTGACTGAAAAAAATGTAACTAAGTACACCCGAACCGCTTCTGGATTAATGAGCAAGTTAACAGTGGTATCATGTCATCTTGGAGGACTTTGATGGACATGTGAATGTTTAAGGGACTACAAAGAACACAGAGAGGCAACGTCTTACAGGGAGCCTGAAACTTTGCTCACATGCTCACATGTCAAGACAACAGCTCTTCATCTTTTGCAATCACCAAAGATTTACAGGACAGAGTCCATTCCGCTTTTGGGACATTGTTAAAGGTAACCACCATCTGGTCATTCAAACCCATCCCTTATTGAATTTCTCATCCCCGCTCAACAGATTCCCAAAAGACATGTTTAAGGACGAAAAATAATGCAAAAGATGTAACAAGACAAAAAAGACGTCAGAAGAGGGAAAACAACACAAGATGTGACAAGACAAATAAGATGTAAAAGATGTAACAAGACAAAAAAACGACATAACAAGGTGAAAAAGACATAACAAGATAAAGCATGTAAAAAACCTAAAAAGACAAAAAAAAAAAAAAAAAAAAAAAAAAAAAAAAAAAAAAAAAAAAAAAAAAAAAAAAAAAAAAAAAAAAAAAAAAAAAGACCCAACAAGATGAAAAAGACGGAACAAGAGCAAAAACAACATAAAACAAGATGAACAAGATATCAAAGATGTAACCAGACAAAGAACGGCAACAAGACAAAAAAGACTTGACAAGATAAATAACGTAAAAGATGAAAGACAAATAAGAAGAGGAAAAACAGCATAAAAGATGTAACAAGATGAAAAAGACGTAAAAGACAAGCAAGAAAAACCACGTAAAAGTTGTAAGATGAAAGATGAGACGGAAAAGACATAACAAGAGGAAGAGCAATATAAAAGACATAAGACGCACAACCAGGTAGATCAATCTCATATTCCTGTCATCCCTATTACAAATAAAAGAATGTTCTTAAAACAACCATCTGCTTTGCATATACATTAAGAGAAGGTATCTGTGGCATGACATTGAAGAGTTACATACAAACTTTTGAGAGAGCAAAGAAGACAGAGGAGACATCACATAGGGGGAGCCTGCTCAACTGCATTTCTACAAACTATTAAAGTTCAAGCAAAGTTTGACTCAAAGTAGCTTTTAATCAAAGTCAAATCAAACCCTGTCACTAATCCTCTCTGACTTCAAGAGTCAACTCCGAGAGTGCGACTAATTCACTGAAGCATCATCACCGATAAATAAATTGCACAGAAACAATGATTTAGTGAGGTCTTTGCAATCTTATTTCCCATTAGAAATAATGGGACACATCCAAACTAGAGATGAAACGGTATGAAGGTTTTCCTGTCATGATTATTATACTCCAGAGACGGCAAAAGTACCCCTCACCTCACATTGTTTCCACCTTATTTTACGTACTTTTTGTCCGGCCACGTTGTCACGTAGTTTTTGTCTTTTACATAATTTTCACCATGTTACGTCTATTACATCATTTTTTTTCTTGTTATGCCTTTTACGTCATGTTCGCCTTGTTACTTCTTTGACATAGTTTTTGTGTTTTGTTATGTCTTTTACATAATTTTTGTCTCGCTATGTCCAATGTCTTTTACTTTGTTTTCGCTTTCTTACATCTTTTATGTTGTTTTCACCTTGTTACATCTTTTACGTGGTTTTTATCTTGTTATGTCTTCTTATTATTTTACAATGCTTTCACCTTATTACATCTTTGATGTAGCTTTTGTCTTGTTATATCTTTTCACATTGTTACATCTTTTATATATTACACCTACAACACCACACGCCCTGGAAACGTCTTTTGTCTTTTACATGGATTTTGTCTGCTTTTTGTTAAAATGTTCTGTAACTTTTACAGATACACCACTGAGAGTATCGTAACAATCCTAAGTGCATCAACACCTGGTATGGCAGTTGTACCACCCTCATCAAATAGATGACAGGCTATCAAAAGCAGAATTAACCAAATCCCACCTGTGGACTCATAGCAGCTACATGGCACGCCTACTGCGTATCATGTAGCTACTATGCTACTCAAAAACCCTCAGAAAGGTTAGTTTTAGGTACTAAACTACTTCGTTAGGTTTGCAGACAGGTGTGCAAGAGGAGCAGAGCTGCGAGCCAGGAGGGAAGTTTCGCACACAGGACACACAGGAAAACAGGAGACACAAGGGAAACAACTGGAGGACTTACTTACTACATTCTTTTGTAAATACCTACTGAGAAATAAAAACAGTACATTGAGTACACTACAGCCAATTTGGGGTGTCAACAGTTTGTCAGTGTACGGGGGCGTGAACAAGAAGGATCTCTATAAAAAGAGACGCAGAGAGACACAAAGTAGACACATCTGCCCGAGAGCAGAAACACCCAGAGAGGTTCAGCATCCACCTTCCCCTTGCAGAGCTTCATCTCCCTGCTGCTCCACCCAAACCTCCAGGTGGTAAGACAAGCTGCACGCTCCTCCTCTCTCTGCCTTTCTTCATGGGGACGATGCTTTTGCACTGCAGATCTTTAAAATCCATCTGGTTCAAGAAAGATGCATCGAAATTTCATGGTACACCCAAGTACCATGTGTTCTTTGTGTGACAAATGATATTATACGTTGTCTATCACAAGGACAAAAGACATTATCAATTGAAATTGTAAATGGGAAACATTTTAAAGGTATTTATTTCTTGGATAAAAATATATCATACAGATAACTAAATAATATTGTATTTAATGCAACAAAAACATTTTCTAAATGTTCTACATTATAATAATAACACTATAACTTTTTTTTAATGTCTGATGGAGTTGACATAATTCAAGTCCTTAGTCACAAAAAAATGTAATAAGTGTTAGTTATTAGTTTCTAAGACACTTATGAGGTGCTTATTAACACTGATATGTGTTAAATTAGAGTATCCAAGTGTTAATAATAGCATAACAAACACATTTATTATTGAGGTTATAAGACACTTATAAGTCTTTACAAGAACATTTCTGCTGATTTAAACTTCTTCTTCTTCTTCTTCTTCTTCTTCTTCTTCTTCTTCTTCTCTCATTATTATTATTATTATTATTATTATTATTATTAATACAATAATAATAATAATAATAATAATAATGAGTTAACTGTTACTAGTTGCACAATAAGGATTAATTAACTTTAATGAGTATTGTATCCACACTTTAGATCCTAAAAATGAATTAATGAATTATTTATTAACAGTTGACTGTTAATAAGTGCATAATAACGCATATGTAACAGGTAAGTTAGTTAAACTTAATGTGTTTGAAATGCTGTTATAAATAATCATAAGAAGCTCATAGGGCCTTTATGAAGTGTCTTATATGAATTAATGTCTTATAATCTAACAAAACACGTTTGCCATGCTATTGTAAATTGTAAACACAAATCAGTCTTTATAAACATCTTATGACCCACTACGTATCACTTATTGCACTTATCTCGTATTACAGGCACCTTAATATAATGTGTTGTAATATAAACTGTAATTACTTTACTCCCGTGTCTCTCCAGCAGTTTACATCATGGGGAAGTTGGATGCAATACTCCTCCTGCTGGCAGGTAAGCAGCCACTGAAGAGTTTTAGAATACAAGCTTATTTTAAAAGGCATTTGGTGATATTTTCAACCTGTAGCACACTCTACAGGACATTTTATTTCACACATTTCATGCCAATGTTGATTTAACAGTGAAATCATCTTTGCAGACATAACAGTGCAATCACACTACAGTAAAATTTGTCCTGCATTCTAAACATTGATTGTATCAAGTCATCCAATTTTTACACCCAGAATTTGTTGCATTGTTATTGTCTTTTTAAGCCAGAGCCAGAGTGCATTTGGAATGAAAAGAAAGAAAGTAGGTAATGATGGATGATGTCTCTCTTTTTTTTAGGCCTTCAAATCCACATTGGAGTTGCTTATGGTGCCCGGACCCCGGACGCATCCATAAACATGGATGCGTGTCCCATCTCGTTTTTTGGAGAAGAATACAGTCGTATAGAAGTGAGTGAAATTAAACCATGATTGAGAGAAGGCTTGTGTCCACCTCTGCTGTTGTCATCTAACAGATTGTTTGAGTGCTGATGACTGTCTGTGACATCAAATACAGATTTCAGTTCAACATTTTAGGAAATATTCTCACTCTATTTTCTTGCTGAGAGTTAAATGAAACATGTCACATAATCCTCATGTCATGTTAGTAAGTAAGGCAGTAAGTCTGTAAGTAAGTAAAAAAAATATAAATAAATAATAAACATTTATATAAAAAGGTTTAACCTGACAACAGGGGCTTCTACCAAGAGCATTTTATATTACAAGGGTTTTATCTCACCAAGAGAGTTCTGCCAAGAACCATGTTATAGTCCAAGGGATTTATTTACAACCCCCTGCCCCGCATTGCTCATATTATCTTCAAGGATTTCATTAATCCTGAACTGAAAGGTTTTTGACCAAAATGAGAGAACTGTTTTGGTGTTATTATTGACTTGAACTCATTTTATTTCAGAAGTATTCATGTACGGTGTCTCTTTTTTTGCAGGTGTATCAGAATATATTGGATTCTACTGAAATTTGTTTTGCAAACTCCAGGCCATCTACATCAAAAAGCTGTCTAACAATATCTGCTCCACACACAACCAAGTGGCAAATAACCAAAAAGAGCGTTCCTGCTCCAGCGTGCGCTTATGAACTGACTGGACAGTCAGAGTACTACAGTGCACAACAAGCATTTCTGATTGGCCTGTCAAACGGGATGTCGATTCCCTCTACTGCAATCAGTGTAGCAAGTTTAAGAATTACATACAGGATTACTGCGAACGATGTGTTGTTCAGTATGGGAATAAGACCAACTCCTTACAACAATGTGAGTCATCATCACTTCCATTTTTTTTAAACCATTTTGCTGTCAAGCCTTTTGAACAAAATGAACATTTCAAAGACATCCTGTGGCAAAGGGGGCATTGAATTAATGTTTATTTCTAAATATTTTGGAAACCATTTTCTAATATTTAATGTCTGTTTATAGTTTCAGATAAAACTTGAGCAGCAGAATGCTAGCTCACCTTCGTATGTGACTGTCAACGCATTGCCTGGATATTCTGGCTCTAATATTGTAAGTATATGGAAGACGGAACCGAACTGACGTAACGTCTCAGATATGAGCTTGAGTCTGTTGCTATGTCAACTTATGTTCTTGACCCAATTTGCTTTATGGCAAGTAAACTTGATCGAAACCTCAAGCTGTGATTTCAGGCTCCAGCTTCCAGCCAGAAGTTAATCACTGGATTTTAAAAAGTTGCAAAGTCCAGAGAATATCCACCAAGAGCAGGACAAAACAAACAAACAAACAAACAAACAAACAGAGAAAAAACAACAACAACAAAAAATACAATAATTTTTAACCTCTATTTCAATTTGTGGTACTTTTTCCTCATCTAATCAAAGATGGTTGTCAGAAATGACAGATCTCTTTCTCAATTTGTACATGTTGAACCAAATTTTATATAATTTCATAATTTTTATAATCCAAGATCCATCTCAAGACATAAGGGAGCGTGCTTGTTTGGGACAGAGCCAGTGAGGGTATATATAATCTGAATATAAAATGGGAAGTTAAAGTATTTAACTTGATTGTTGTCTGTTGCTTTTCTAGATTATGACTGGAGAGCACAAGGGCCAATCTTTGGGAAAATGGCTTTTGAGTGCATACGAGAAGGATAAGCCTATTATGTTGCGTGGGTGCCCAGAGCCAGACTCAAGTAGGCACATCTGGTGGTTCCCTTACACTCCATGGGAATTCTCAAAAAGAAAAAACAATTGTGATAGTTTAAAATAGCTATTTTTCCTGTTAAATTTTGTAAACTAGTTGGGGAAGTTTAGTGTTAAACTAATTTAATCTACCGCCTGTTGCCTTCCAGGTGGCCTGATTGGATCCCAAGCAACTAAGTATGACTCACAAACCTGCGTCCATTCTGCTTGTGACTCATCTTTATCCCTCAATACTACTGGATGTGGAGAAGACCTGGTTTGTAACCACCGCAGCACGTAAGAAATTTTTTTTGCTGTTTTATGTCCGTTTTTTGTCTCATTACACCATTAATGTCCAGTTACGTCTCTTTATGTCACATGCCTGTTATGAAAATGTAAGGAGTAGGAAGTACAGATATTTAAATGTCAGGAGTTAAAGGAATGAATTATTATATAAATGAATACTCAAGTTAAGTACAAATAACTGAAAAATCTACTTAAGTACAGTTACGACATATTGTTCCTTCTCACCTTTGCCACTAACCATGTCAGAATTTGTGTGTAGCTTCATAGTTTTTCTCTAATCTGAGGTCACTTTGTGAGGAAAGGGTTAATTTTCCTCAAATTTAGTTTAGCTGTAAATGATGTCTTCATGAGACAGAACATCCTCCTTTCATTTTCTCTCAGTAAAGAAAAAAGGAAAATATTTGTCCCTTTCCATCTCCATCAGCTGTGTTCTTACTCCGGTGTGCACTGTGACTGCCTCCACTGTCATCGATTTCCACGGCGCAAAGCACGATGTCCCCACTCGGTGTATGTATACTCTGGTTAACTCCACGTTCTCCCTACTGGCGGGTTTCCGGGAGCGACGCCGTCAAGACGTGTCGTTTTTGGACCACTTGGAACTGAGCATATCTGGCAACACTATTGTCTTGGATCAAGGTGGAAGAGTTCTGGTGAGCTGCCGCAATCCATCTAAAAAGCAACTGAAAGTGTTTATATGAGGTGGTTTCAGAGCCCCAGATTAGCTATTTTCGTTCATAAGCATTTATAATAAATCTAGGAGAAAAGCGAGTCAACCATGGTGATTCATGTTCTAGTTCCCTCTGTTGTGTTGAAATCTGTTTCCCTTTATCGTCACCCCAACCTTATCCCTAACCGCACCCAGAAAACAGTAGCATTTAGCAGAACGTTGGCTTGAAAAATCCTTCTTTAAGTGGGAACAATAGTATATGATGTTTCAGCCTGTCTTTCCTTCATATTGCTTTTCTGCTGTCATGTAGGTTAATGGTCAAACGGTAACGCTCAACGCCACGGCTACGAAGCATGGTGTTGTGGAGTTGTCAAACAACAAGACTGGAGTCACTGTCAAGTTACCAAACCATGTGACCATCTTTTTTGATGGCAACACGGCACACGTGGCAGGTACAGAAAACTAAATCCTATCTGGACAAAAAGTGAGCTTACCTTTTTCAACATTGATGTTTGAATTTAAGAATGACAGCTCTCCTTATAAGCCTCAAAGTTATGTATCATTTATTTGTCTTGAATTGTCTCAACCAGGTGCTTTTACTGGAAACGAAGACGGCTTGTGCGGCAGACCCTTTCATTCCTTCCATGAGGTCAACATGAGTGCCTGGAAGTCTGAATCAAGACACAGAGGGTACAACTCAGTCTCAGACTGCAACTAACAAATATTTTCATTGTCAATTCAATTCAACTGCCAATCTATCGATTCTTTTCTCGATGAATCACTTAGTTGCTTGGTCAGCATCGAGTAGTTGAAAATGGTTTGACCAGTCAAATTAGCCCAGGAACTTATCTTATATCTCCTTGTTGAGAATGGATGTTGTACGAGTCTCAGATTTAATGTCCTATGCCATTTGTCACCCCCCAAGCTGTGAGATTAAGCACAAGGACACCAGTGGTGCTGTTAACTGCACCTTCACAGCTGCACGGTGAGAACTGATGCATCAAAACACACACTAAACACTCCTGTCACTCCTAAACCAGGGATGGGGCATGGTGCCACGATACTGTCATATGACCAGTGATGATTCTGGAAGACAAAACACACAAAACACTAATCTGATCTCATTCTTCCCCGCTGCATTGCTGGAACAGCTGTGATCTCTTGAACCAGGAACCCTTCACTGCTTGCCACGACACAGTTGACAAAGATCCCTACATATACGCCTGCAACAAGACTTTGTGCGAATACCCAGCGGTGGACGGACTCAAGTGTCAGTTTTTGGAGGCTTATGCTAGGGTCTGCAGCCTGAGAAATCCAACAATCGAGCTGGGGGACTGGAGGTCAAAGGCCAATTGTCGTAAGACTTTACTTATTATTTTGTCCTAACTTTTCTGCAAATTTGGCGATCGTTGTTGCTTCCAGCAAGTTCTACCATTAATAGCAGCCCCCCTGCACAAACATCATGTGCGTCTCCATGAACCGACTCAATGTTTTGTTTGATTAATCTCTACTAGCTGTTTTAAATGAGTTTGAGCTCCAAAAAAATCACCCCAGTGGTACACTTCTTCATCTACAAATAAGCCATATTTAGGGCCTGAGCTCCAAACAGTTTTTAGTGTTTTTAATAATGTCATTCATCCTTTATTTGATAGTGACCCATGTCTGTCTGTGTCTGTCTGTAGCTACTAGCCCTCAGGCCTTGTGTCAGGACCAGTACTGTGCTGCTGATGAGTTCTGCGGTGAACACAACGGGAGAGCCAGCTGCCTCTGTCGGGCCATTTTTGCCGCCAAGTACAAACCATCAAAGTCTTTAGGTACTGTGTACAGCACTGCTGTAATTCTTGTGAAATGTTTAATGTGTGCACACTGGTAGTACTGTATATAGTTCTTTGTTTAAAAAATATATCAAAATTGTAATCCTGCTGATAATTTTTACTAAATATAACTGTAATCGGATTATCTGATTATTTTTTCTATAACTGTAATGTAATATAGTTACCTTTTTTTGTATCCTCATTCCGTAATTCCGTTAAATGTAATCCATTACTCATCAAGTCTGCAGCTAATACACCTAAAAGATGTGAACTGATTTTTAGCTATGCAGAGGCTCAGCTGCTCTGCTTTGGATTTTGTAGGTTGGTGCAGATGTCACCAACTAATGAACTAACGTCACATAATCAGAAAGTCATATTTTTTCTCAACTGGTGACAGTTTAATTAAAAACCGGATGTGTATCTGCCTCCATGATAGCTCAGAATCAAATAAATGTTTGCAAAATTGACAGTTTCCTCAAAAAGATATCAGCATCAGCTAGCTGTTGCTTATTGAATACTGGAGCCCCAAATAAAAGGCGGAGTTTTATTTCTTTGTCCTGTCGGGTATTCAGGCGACGCGGCAGTCTGCACGGACAACTCTGCCACTGTGACTCTGGCTGGTTGTCTGCTGAACGAGCAAGGCATCGACTACTCCTCGTTGCACCTCAAGAACGAGACCTGCGAAGGTGAAATGGACAGCAACACCCACATGGTGACTTTCAGCTTCAATACAAGCAGCGACTGCGGGGCAGAAGTTATGGTGGGTACTCTCCTCTCCTGCCCTTTTTTTTCTCTGTCATTTGAATGGCAAAGTAACAGCAAGTCACTACAACAAATCCAGATATGCTTTATTGTGAGAGGTTGCCTTCTTGCACCTCCAACATACAGAAAGGAGCCGTACAAATGTTATCCACCAGTTTTACCTCAAATGTAAGGTGAGGATACCAGAGGTGGAAAAAGTACACGCGTTCTCTACTCGAGTAGAAGTACAGATCCTTATGTAAGAAAGACTGTGACAAAAGTAGATATATCTTTTACGCAGTTTGTGTCTTGATACATCTTTTATGGCACAGTATGCGCTGATGGATACACTAGGGATCCATCTTTTTTATGTTATTGTCCAATCCATCTCTCAAACACATTAAAAGTAAAAGTGAAAAGTTGTTTGCAAAATAAATACTCAAGTAAAGTACAGAAACCTGAATCTTAAGTACAGTAACTAAGTATTTATGCACTTCCCATTGGTTTTCTTTGTATGTGTTTGAAAGCAACATGTAAACTAATTCATACACTAACTTATTTGGGCTGCTGTGATTAAATGAACTCTTCACCTGACAACATGTCTGTATTCCTGTCACAATCTAGATGAACAACAGCCAGGTCATCTTCAAGAACACCATCATGACGGGGAACACCTCCAAAGATGGCATCATCACCCGCCATGACCAAGTAGCGATCGACTTCTCCTGTATCTACAACAAGCCAACCATGCCCGACAGTGTTTCCCTGAAGATCAAGGACAGGTGTGTGCACACCGACTGAGCTTGTTAATGTGCTGTCTGAAACTTGTTGTAGTTAAAGTTTAAGACAGCTGAAGTGTGTGTGTGTGTGTGTGTGTGTGTGTGTGTGTGTGTGCTTTCCAGCTCTGTGGTGCAGAAGATCAAATCTGGAAATTGGAGTTACACTCTGACGATGAACGCCTACACTGACTCTGGCCTCCGTGACGTTATCTCTGGGACCACCAAGTTGAAGCTGGACCAGAAGATCTGGGTGGAGCTGAAGATGGAGGGCCTGGATGACACAAGGGTTGCTATGGTGACTGACTCCTGCTGGGCAACCAATGTGCAGCCACATAATGCGACACTGCGATACGACCTAATCAAGAACAAGTGAGAAAAGACTCCAAGCTGTGACATTGTCAGTGGCTGTAAGAATCAGGCTTTACCGCTGCTGATGTCGTGTCTCTTTTCCTGCATCTGACCAGATGCCCTGATGACAAGACGGTGAAATTCCAGGGACGAAACGGAGAGGGAACATCCAACAGCTTCTCTTTCAACGTGTTTGAGTTTGCTGGGAAGAACAGCGACGTCTACCTGCACTGCAAACTGGAGCTATGCCTGAAAAACGGCAACTCCTGTGTTCAGGTAAGCAGGGATGCCCCAAATACTGAAGTAAAAGTACTACTACAACACAGTAACGCTTCAGTTTCCAGGTTCCATAATTTCATGGTAAATAGGTGGTAATTACCAAGCAACATATTTGAAACTTCTTTGAAATTACCCAAAATTTATCACCAGATTTTATGCTCAGTGTGTGATAATTTGCAAGTGTCGTTTTCAAGCAAGTAGGTAGTAATTACCATTTCACATATTTGAACTTACTTTGAGATTA
The DNA here is from genome assembly GCA_027495735.1 of Lutjanus campechanus. Classification (NCBI taxonomy): domain Eukaryota; kingdom Metazoa; phylum Chordata; class Actinopteri; order Lutjaniformes; family Lutjanidae; genus Lutjanus; species Lutjanus campechanus. The sequence goes on from JAJHUR010089695.1 coordinate 28,858, forward strand.
ACTGCAAATTGACCCCAAATTTCATGGTAAAAATGTAACAATTAGCAAGTATAATTTCTTTGAAATGATCCCAATGTAATGAAAATTGCCCCATAATAATTTTAATAATTATATTTCTCTATTTCTAAATAAGCAAATGGTAATCACCACCACTACCTGCATGAAAATGACACTTGCTAGCTAACGTTGCTAATGGTCATCTATAAATGATGACCGATATAAATCATCGGTGTTGCCCTTCCTGAACCCAGCATAGTCTGAAACCTAAAAATCGAACCATCCTCTGTCTGTACAGAACTGCAACGGAAAAGGCCGCGGGAAGCGCAGCTCTTTCAGGTCCGAATTTGCAGATAAAAACCCAGCCCTCATCACTATGGCCTGGACTAATTAAGAACAGACCGCACCGCTAGTGATTGATCACATGGTATGTATAAATGTTGTTGATCTTAAGACTTGATCTCAGCTTCCAGATTGTTTCAGAGAGAAAATATTTGACGTCAGAAAACATGACTAATCTCAATTCTGTCTGGTTGTCTTCTCAGGTGATTCCTGACTTAAGCTTCGTCCCTAAAAGGATCATGAAATCGCGCTGGTTTCGACAGAGTGTTTGGAAGAACGTTTGAAGTGATGGTTGCTGTGAAACAAGATTTAAGTGTCTTAACACTGATCTTCATTTGATCTACCTGAGATGGGACCGTGCTGATTCAGTCCATTGATTCTTGCAAATTATTCATGAGGTTGTGAAATGAAGGAAAACTAATCAAAGAAGGGTCTCGGGTTTGATTTGCTATATGCACTACTACCTGGTACTGTGGGTTCCTTTAATAATATATACACACTTTTTTCTTTACTCTAATTTTAACTGCCTACTTTACACAGCCTGAATGCTGCCTAGTAAATGCATAAACTAAATTTCTGTGTTTGAGTGACATGAGGTTAAAAGAAGTTTTTAGGCTCAGCTGAACAAAGCTTTGCAGCCAGAAGGTTTAGAGATCTAATGGAAGGAAAATACCAATGTGAACGTGAATTTTTAGAAGATTGAAGTTACTATACATGAAGATTGTTACACTGAAACATGCTGTTGTACCATTATTATGTTATCATTGTTCTTAGCAAAATAAAGACCAAAAAAAAAAAAGCAATAAAGGGGATGGTTTAAAGCAAAAATGAGTTTCAGTCATTAATTCATGCATTCACATGTTATTTTTTTCATTTCACAGCATAATTGTAGTGAGTAGCCATTTTATTTTTAAAAGTTGCACAGGGGTGTCTTAATGCTAATCAAAATACACATTTAATAAACCATGAGCCTCACTTAGTTTTGATTTAAAGGGGCTATGGAGTTGACATGTTATTGTTGAGACACATCTGATAGCAAAGGGCCTCATTCGCCAGCCGTTCTTAAGAAGAAATTTATTCTTAATCCTCACTTAATATATATAAAATAAACCGACTGTTGATGTATCTTGATGCAACAAAATTCTAAGATAATATAAGATATTCCTTTATTACTCCCACATCTGGAAAATTTGGAGCAGCAAAGTGGATAGTTAAATGGAAAAAGCTTCAAATAATAAATAATGAAACATGGAACATAAACAGGAAAATATATCAAGAGGAAATATTAAAATTAGGAATATTAACAATGTGAAATATAAATATAGGAACAATATAAACAACAGGAAATATAAAAAATGGGAGTGAAACACTAACAGGTTTAGAAGTAAACATGATGCACATGCATTTAGTGGGAAACTTTTTGTCCGATTGGATTCAGAATCTATTCTTGACTGCATGAATTTGAAAAGGGGGCACAATTTTCAGTCTCTTATTCCAGTTCCCCTGAAATACAATGTGAACCATCACTGGCAATAAGATGGTTCGCAGCCTGTTTATTTTTAAAAGTAAACTGCAAATAAATCAGTTTGAAAGCATCATACACTATGAAGTGCAGGAACAGCAGCCTCCAGCTGTGACACGCATTTTCTTCAGGAAATACACATTCTAGTTTTATTTTTTGACTGCTCCTTTTTTATACCACCACCGACAGCTGACTTCTCACTCTTCCTGCCCGGACGCCCGCAGCCCTGAGTAATCAACAACTGCTTCAGTTTGAAATCCTGTTTCACATATAGGGACAATGTACGTGGGAGTCATGTTAATGTTGAAGGAACTTTGCTAATCTCTGCTGGTTGCATCTGGCAGTTGTGGTGGCAATGCAGAGGGTGCTTCACCATCTGTCGCTTGGCAGAGATCTGCAGATTTCTGAGTGCCCTCCTCTGGTAAAATGCTGTTTTTTGTTTGCTGTTGATACTAGAAAAACCAAAGAGCACATCTTTGTATAATATTAAAACCAGAAATATTACTATTTTAAAAAACTTAAGACAACATCAGATTAAAAAAAACAATCTCTCTAAAGGCATTTATTGGTTTCTAAATCTGGGAGAGAGGGCAAAACTGTAAAAATCCACACATTTTATGTGATCTGCTTTTGATAACTAATGTAATATTTTTTCAATATTTCCATCCACTGAGCCCCCCCTGAAACTAGCAATAAATGTTTGCAAACAACTCAGCATAACATAAAAATGTGTAAAAATGTAAGTAAAGGTAATATAAATATTTTTTAAAAGTTTGTAATTGTTTTTACATTTTGTGCATTTATTATTTAGCATTTATTGTTCAGCTAAATTATACATTTTTAAGTAAAATTGCTTAACTAAGGTTTTTACTAATTATTATCATTGTCATTATTATTGCAGTGTTTTATGCTCATTGTATATTCCATCAGGGTCATTCACTCCATTGTATTTTATATAAAATATTGATATTAGCCAATTCACAAGGGTAAGTAAAAGTTTAAAAAAATATATCTATATGTTTTAATATTTATATGTTTGCTTACTTTATTTATTAACTAAAACACCGAAATAACCGAAATAAAAATAAACAATTGCTCAACTTCCGGTTTACTTCTAGATATATATAAAAAGATATTTTCCCTTGTATATATTTTTCTTTTGTCAGGAGATGGGAAATAGGGTTTGATAGATTTATCTTGCTATTATTTATTTGTTTTCTATTTTAATTTCTATCATCAATCGATACACGGAAGCCTGCGCTCGTGAACTAGTCACATGACTCTTTTCTGTCCTGTTTTAGAAGCGAACCTCAGATTTGCAAAACTCTCGCGAGATTTGTAAGTATTTGTTCTCCATTGTGCATCTTGAACAAACTAATTATGTTTTATAATGTTACAACTCTTTTGTTTAAATTATGAGTTGGTTCTGGGGTAGAAACACTTGGTTAATGTTGGGGAAAGATCAAGGTTTGGGTTAAAATGATCATCTCGCGAGATCTTTCTCCGGTCTGGAGTTCCCTTCTGGACCCGACCACTGTTTTCCTGGCAGAGCAGTAAATATCAGGCGAGCTAGGAGAAAGCAGGCTATCTGGCTACTCCCTGGCTCTCAGCTGAATAGACAATGTTTTAACATTTTAACAGTCAGGCGTCTGTTGGGTGTGAGGTGTGTTTCGATAAGCGATGAGCCGACAGCTTCCCTTTGTGTAACTTTAAAGGAGACTCGTCCACTTAAATCTGTGGTGACTTAGCTAGCTTAGCTTGACAGGTTAGCTTAACGCTAGCAAGCTGAGTTAGCGTCTAAAGGAGGTCTTCGTTGCCAGTGACTATGCAAGGGGAAACCACGGCATTACGAATCACGGAAAACGAAGGCAAGCTGGATGTATTTCCCCAGAACAGGACTCCCAGCTCGGGGAGAGCGAGTGCCAAAAGCTGGCAGTACAGGTGAGTGGCTGTTAAACTTGCTAACGCTCATATATTTAATATTTATTTATTGATGTGTTTAATTTATTAATATTAAATACTTAATACGCCATAATAACAACCAAATAGTGCAATACATTGATTACACAGGCATCGTTACTGCATTTATTTGTTTATATTGTGCATTTGAACCAACTTGCACTCTTATTTATAGTGTTTGAATCCCAACACACCTATCTTCAGCATTCTTGCTGTTTCACACTGTTACATATTTTTGCAGATCTTATATTGTTGTATAAATTAAAATAATGCACATATTTTTTCATATATTCTTTACACACTTACAATTTCTATTTCCCCTTTTATAATTTCGATATGCTTACATCAACTGTCAGGATATTCATTTCCATAGGATGTTGGGTTTTTTTTTGCCAAAGCTGCAGGGAGAGAATTTGTTCTTATGCTGAAGATCAAATTAGCCTCCTAATCAGGCAGGTGTCAATTAAATCACAGTACCCTTTTGCTAGGCACCTATGATTGATTTGTGCATGAACTTTTGTGTGTTTATGGGTGTGTAGTCAGTCCAAATAATTTGTGGTCTTTATCTCCTTTGGCTTGACAACCTCTCATGCCAGTGATCACATGGAGAATATTGATGGCTACTTGATGAAATACACAAACCTTGTAACAGGGTGGCAATATAGGTAAGTTTTTTTTCCTGTATATCTGTGTTTAAATGGATAGTTAGGATTATTTAAAATGAGGTTGTATGAGATACTTATTCATAGTTAGCTGGGCTGGAATGATGCACTTAACTCCTGATTCCATCAGGAGGATCATAATACTTGTTTGATATGTATTGCAATTCTATATTTCAATTTATTGTAGTGATTTTTGCTGGCTTTTTTAACAGTATATCGAAGAATAACAATACTGAAGTAGCCAATCTTTCTGTGGTCTTGTTTGCTTATGTAGATCATATAGACACATGAGTAACAAATTGAGACTGTTTTATGACTAGTTAAAAACTTTCTGTCGTAGCTTTGAGAGAATCATTTTTTATTTCATACCCTTTATAGTCAGTGTATTACCAACAGTAGGTGGCGATCAACATGTCTCTAGTTTAGAGAAGCAGCAGGAGTACCGGTGTAGGAAGCTGGGCAATGTACTGCTGTGGACAGGGTCAGCAGCAAAATGTATTTCGGCCACCTAAAAAGAGGCCCATCAAAGAAAATCAATATCAGATTAGGTGTATGCTATACTTCGAATATTTTCACCACTTAACTTTGTCTTTACACAGCCTTCTCTGATGGGAAACTGACTTTATGTAAGCCAAATATTGGTCTCTCCAAACCAACCAAATTCCACTGGCAAAATCAGTAGTTTCCTGTTGGGAAAGGCTGTCTGATGGCAAAGTTAAGTGATGAAAATATTCTATAATATAGCGTACACGTAAACTAATGTAGATTTTTTAATGTGGCTAAAACACATTTTGCTGCTGACCCTGTCCACAGCAGTATATTACAAACTGGAGGCTTCCTGACTGCCATTTACACTGACTATAAAGAAGTACCACATACAACCTCACATCAGATAATGTAAACCATCCGTTTAATATAATTCCAACCTAAAATGTATGATGTCCCTATCAAGGATAAGAACAAAGAACTCTCTTATCAGCATTCACCAGCCTCTTTCAGCCAAGTTCATTGTTGTAATCCAGTCTAATCCAATTCAGGTAATGCCATGGTGGTTTGTCGTGGGGGCGGACATTATCATGGTGTGGCTGTTGTTGTTTGCAGGTTCTTTGTCTTAAACAATGAGGCGGGCTTGTTGGAGTACTTTGTCAATGAGCAGTCGCGGCCCCAGAAGCCCCGCGGCATGCTCCCCCTGGCAGGGGCCGTCATCTCCCCCAGCGATGAGGACTCGCACACCTTCACTGTCAATGCCATCAGCGGAGAGCAGTACAAGCTCAGGGGTGCGTACCTAAATACACACACGGGGTGGCTACAGGGCCTTAAAATGAATTGAATTCACATTTACTAATTTCGCTTCCAGGACCAGAGCTTTTCACCTTGTAGTTGCTTCTCAGCTCCATTTTGTTTACCTTCAGGCCTGCTGTCGTCACCGTCCATCAGGATCATACAATATTGATCTGGATGTTTTCCATTATCTGCTGCTGGTGATGCAGAAGCATGCGGGAATCGATGCTGAGAAAGAGCAACTTGGAATAACCGTAATAAGGTTTTGCTCACTTGTTTTTCTTTTGTGTGTGTGTTTTTTTTGTTTTGTTTTTTTTTTATTAGCCACCGATGCCAAAGAGAGGCAGCACTGGGTGAGCAGACTGCAGATCTGCACACAGCACCACACAGAGGCCATGGGGAAGGTAAGGTGGTGTGTGACTGGCGTGCATATGAGCACATGTTGATGTTTGCAAAGATCACTCACACCTCATTCTTGTTCCTTCATGCAAGTATGCAAAGACCCTACACATATAATCCCTTAAAGGTCGTCTGCACTGCGCTGTATGTGTGATGAGCCTTTAAAACTATGACTCAGACATTTCACATCTGCGGATGTGAACTTGACAGTCCTGCTTCCTGTTTTCCTTCCTTAGATGCCAATGAAGCAACTGAACAAAGCCAGTGCAGAGCTGTGAAATATAAATGTTTATGTAAAAATATATCAGGTTTTACCCTGTGTGTGTAAGCACTGTAATCACTAGTATTGATCTGGATATTGATCTACAGACTACTATGCTGCCCACATTTTGTTTTAATGGTCTTGAGATACATGAGAAGTAACAATCGAGAACTCCCCAAGGCTTTCTTTTTAGCAGTGGTTGGAAGTAGTTACATGTATGAAAAAAATGAAGCTCGCTTGCTTTGAAGTATGCTTGACTACAAAATATAACTTGTTAAATCAACCTGGACCCTATTTTCCCATGTTTTTGTGGCTGAGTGCCTAGCCACTAGCCGGATGATGCAAAACTGAGCTGCGGTATAATCCCTTTAGTATGTCCACTTCACATGCTTGTTTTTGCCATTGACAGGCTCAGATTGTTATTCTAAGTGGCTGTCACCAACTAAGATTGTCTTCAGTCGAATCAGATTTGGCCTTCCTTTCTTTTTACAGTGTGTCACACTAAATTCCTAAGCCTTAATGCCTTTCTTTGTGATTCGTGTTGTTAAAATATCAGATTTTCATACATTCAGAGAAATTAAAAGTGTGCATTCTCCTTTAGTTCAGTTTTAAAATCAGCACACTACTTCTGATACACTAAACTAGGGTTGGGCGATATATTAACATTTCTGAACCGGCCACAGTCAACCCATCAACTGGCGATTGGGGATATATTATATGAAAAGAGTGCAAAGTGTCTGTGGCTCTGCAGGCTGTTTACCTCTCACCCCTCACCCAGCTCAGCGCGCTCATGTGTACTGTGACGCTGGATGACAACGAGTTGCAGAGTAGCGGCTGTTACCCTGCAGATCATAACATTAGCAAAATAAAATTAGAAATATTGCCCCAAAAACTGGCCAATGGCAGTGGAGAGGTGATATATTCGTCCAATCGCTCAACCCTACCCTATAATGAAATATATGCCACAAAATCAAGCGATTGTTTCCATAATGTTTGAGCCTGTTGGTAGCAAGACAAGCACCGTTAGTGAATGCACTTTGACAGCGCGCAGTTGCCCATAAGGATTATGTTGCAGCTGGTTTGTTGGACGCAGTGGTGTTGTTGCAGGCTCAACCAGTATCAAAAATTGTTGTCCCTATTAGTCACTCATGATGCATTTGGCTTCAGAATATTTCTCTCAGAAATTGACCCTCGAGATAAACTTGATGAATTAAATTGTAACGATAGCTCACATTTTGCGTTGCACAGAGTAATCCCCCACCCAAGTCCCGGAGCTACTCCATGGCATCTCAAGGCAGTGGCAGCTCCCCCATGTCCGTGCGCCGGCCCAGCCAAAACCCCGCCACGTTATTTGGCTGGACGCAGGTCCACAAGGGCTCGTCACTCTACTCCAGCAAGAGGTCACTGCTGCCAGACCACCTGCTGGACGCCAGAGAGGTAAAGCACAGCAAACCATTATTTTTTAAAATAATGGTGAATCAGGCTGATATTTCCATAGTTGATTTATCGGTCAATTGTTTTCTTTTCTCAAAAAGGTGAAAAATGTTGATCAGTGTTTCCCAAAGCCCAAAATGATGTCTTTAAATGTCTTGTTTTGTCCATAACCCAAAGATAGTTTACTGCCATAGAGGAGTAAATAGACCAGAAAAGATTTAAAGTTATAATCTGCAACATTTTCTTTAGAAAAACAATGTTTTGAAGTGTTGCGTTCAGGAACATTACCACTGGCCTTCGAGACCGGTGGGTTTAATGCTACTCTAGAGGAGGACGGGCTCAATTGTGTGAACTGGGCAAAACTGAGAGTAAAGTAAAGTGGATGAGTATGAGAAACTTAAGTTATGCTTTAGAAAGCGTTCTGTAACAGTTGTATTTGCCAAGCTTGTGAGAGAAAGCACTGCAGCTTTTTTTTTTTTTTTTTAAATTAATGAATTAATTAATTTATTGGTGTCTTATTAACCCTAAATGAGGGTTGGGCACTTTGTGTGCATGCCATGAAAATAAAAGGAAATAGGTCAATCTATAATCAGCATAGATTTATTCATCAAGGATCCATGTGACAGGATAGATTATTGGCTGTTATTGTAGATTTCAATTCTATTAATCATAAAGTGACATAACCTCAGCCATAAATGTTATAGTGAGTTGTCATAACATCTGAGAAAATAATTAAACAAGCCGACACTGGACTCACTACATGACGTTTCATTAATGTTTAAACTTCAAGACAGTGTCTAGCACTTTAAAAGCTTCTTAGAAGTCGAAACAGCATTATGTTCCTGCAAGGCATGCGGTGGTAAATGTAAAATATTTAAGACGACAGTCTTTTGTTGATTTAGATTTGTTTAGTTGTGAGCTGTCACTGAAATCTTCTTTGGGTGACGCTGATTGACCACAAGAGGGCGCTGTTGTCTTTCCCTGAGCATCAGGAGAGGACAGTAACACAGAGCAGATCAATATGCATTATGTTCTCTATGGATTTTTAATCACAACACAGCTGTTCGCTCAAGGGATTTTCAATGTTTAAGTGAGCTTTGAATAAATACCCTATCTTGGCTTACAAAAGCGCATGTAAAGTTTTGTTCTTGTTATGTTGTTGTATCTGTTACATATTGCTGTTATAGTCCACCAGTGTATTTACTCTCCTTGTCCCAGGAGGGAGATTAGGTTGCAACAGTCTTCGGCAATAAAGCTGTTGCAGTGTTTTTAGCATGAGCTTTTTTTTTGTTTTGTTTACAGGTTGAGGTTGCTAGTAGTGTTGTTTGTTTGTGCATACATTAAAAAAAGAAGCCAAGTCAAAAGATCTCAGGTAATTTACACAGATAAACTCATATTTCAGTAAAAATTCATGTTTAAATTCAAAATACTAGCATCACAATTTGGATGTAATGCTTTGTGTTAACGTTACTTCCCTGGAGTCTCATGTCAGCTGGCGTGCGTTACCAACATTAGGGCTCCGGGACGACTCAACGACAACATGAGTTGACCTCTTGAACCATGTAGCCAACTTAACGTTGAATGTTCTGTATGTACATTTTCTTTGATGCTTTCTATGTGCATCCCTGGATACAGTTCATTACAGTCAAAAGAGATGTGGCAACCTTGATACATTTGTATTTGCCTCAAATAACAAACTGTCCTCGTGATCCCCCCTCCAGATGATGGGCCAGGCCCAGGGCCAGCACAGAGACCTGATCCAGAGCATTGAGGGTCTGCCTGCAGCCCCTGGCCTCTCCCCTCTAGACCAGGACTTGCTGATGCTCAAGGCCACCTCCATGGCCACCATGAACTGCCTCAATGAGTGCCTGCACATCCTGCACCTGCAGCAGGTGGCCAGGCAGAGAGGCTCCCTGGGAGGTCAGTGGAGGGAGGGGTGTGTGTATATTGTGTGTGTCTTAATATGGTGATTGTTGTTTCCTGCCTTCTGTTGGTTTGTTTAGCTCTTCAGGTTATTGCAGGTAAATGCATTGTCTTCACAACAAATCATAGTCCGGCACATGCAGGCCTGCAGCCAGCGTAACAGTTCGCTTTGGCTGGACAGTGGAATTATTTTGCATTATTGATAAGGAACCGTACCTATTCTTACCACCTGTCTCGAAGGTAATGAGATCTCAGATGGTTAAAATATCTATCCGCAGCGCTTTTAGGACAGAGCGCAGCTCTAAATCTCCTTCATATTAAAAACACACTTACTTCAGTTTTGAAGAGAAATGTCTTGCTGATATCTCAGCCTTTTCTTTATTTAGGATGGTTTGAAGAGTGGAAAATATCAAGCTAATGTCCCACTTTTTCACAGCAGATCTCATTACTCAATGTATATTTCATTAGGCCAGTCTCAGCGCAGCAGCCAATCAGATTAAGCTGTCCGACGACGCACAAGGTGAATTTGAATGAGATCTGCCCACCTCGAAACATACATAAAAAAAAAAAGCCCACGCCATACCGAGACGGTTTAACCAATCAGAGGACAGGGATGTTTCCTGTGAGTGAGGCCGAAGTATCCTGATACTCACCTCGTCGGGGGGAGTTGGGTTACACTCTTTAGGTCTAGGGCAGCTGGGGAAGGACTCGCCATCTGTCCAGTCAGCAGCCAGGCGGTTGTGAGGTGTTGCGTGGCGGCTGGTGGTGTAGTGTGTGTGTTTGTGTGAGTGTGCGGCTGTGAGTGTCGGGGGATTTGGGAGGGAGGGGGGGGACGCTGCCGCGAGTACGTCTGAACCTGTGTGATCCCTGTCCATGGCAGGACCCACCATCGAGTGGTTGGAGCCCAAGCTGCCCGACATCCTGAAGAATGGCAGCGGCTCCCTGGGCAGCTTCGCGACAGGGGAGGGCCCGCTGGAGGGGAGCCGCCTGGAGCTCAGCAGCCCCGAGTCCTGCAGCTTCTCTGGGGTAAGACCAAGTAAATGACTCCTGCTCTCCCCCAGCAGGCAGCTAAGATCTATTCTGGAATAGATGCACCAAACTGTTGGCTATCAAGTTGTTATGACTTGAATTTATTTCCCTTGAAGGGATAGTTCACATTATTTGAACTGGGGTTGTGAGGTATTTGATAGTCAATATATTACTTGCAGTAGATGGCGGTTGACACACCCTCAGTTTGGAGGAGCAGAGAGGAGCACCAGCACAGAACCTAAGCAGCTCCTGTGTTTTGCAAGTTAATATGACTCATTTTGTCTATGGAGTTTGGTTAGTTTGGAGAAAATAATTTTTAGCTTTTTTTGGTGTGTATATATACACTAAAACTGATGTTTATTATGTTTTTTGCTTTATATGAACTTGGTCAAGCAGATATACGTTCGACCTCTGCAGAGTGATTCAAGCAGTTAATTGGCTAACTAACTAACTAACTTCCTCTCTCAGGAGCAGGAAGACATTGATGCTGAGGATGAGACGGAGGACTGCTTCACAGACAAGGAGGAAGACCTGGGTGCTGTGGAGGAGGAGCGCAGCGTCATCCTACACCTGCTGTCGCAGCTGAAGCTGGGCATGGACCTCACGCGGGTAGGTCGAGTTCCATGTACTGCCAAGCAGCAAAACTACCCCCCTCCACCACTGACTGAACTTCCCACACTTTCTTCGTTTTCTGTATAACTACCAGGATTATGTTGTGAGAGATGTTAGTAGCTGTTCAGAGCATAATACCCTGTGTGATGCGATATGTAATATACAATTGCAACATTTTGTATAGTGCATAGAAATAGGTTAAATCTTTGAACTTTGGACTGTTTTGGATTTGCATTCTATCACAACAAGGCTACAACAGGGCAGTTTGTTTGTGTTGTGGGTGGTTTTCTGCTCTGAATTGAAGTTTTTCAAGTTGAGGTGCTTCGAGCGCTCCTGCAAAAACACAGGTCTCAGAGTCTAAAACACAAAGTGCCCAGGGCGCATTAGCAACATGCATGCATGGACGGTATAAAGGTATTATGGTATATCAGGGTATTAGAAAATCCCCCTTGGTCACTGTTGTTTCATTTGTCAAGCTTTCCACTCTCGCACAGCACAGTTGCTGTTTACAGTGGTGACCGTGGCACACACTGATGAAGGCCTTCTCGTTTCTGACAACTGTTGATTCTGTCGGCTAAAATGTGTAATGTTTCATAAGTGTAGCTGGCTGATGTGAACTAATGCTAATGCTTAAACTCCTTGAGAAGTCCGTCTTCACTGGACTCTCTAATGTTTCCATCAGACACATTTTAAACGATAACCCTGACAAAGTGTGTTCGATATGTGAAATTATTTAATGGCTGTGCACATGACATAACCTTAATATTAAAAAAGTGAGGTAGCTAGCTAGCTTAGACCTCAGTAAACATCGGTCGGACGGTGAAATACGAAACGTATGTGTATACGATAGATGACAGAAATACACTCATTAACGTGGTGAAAGGCAGAGATTAGATTAAATGCTGTGGACTTGGAGACGATCACCTGGCTGGACAGCCAACAGCAAATGCATTGGTAACGTTCGCAGTCTATGGTAGAACAAAGTTTAATGCATTCCCCACGTGTGCTCTTGTGTCACGTTTTTAAAGACTACAGAAGAGACGCCACCATACAGACTCATGAAACATTGAGTATCGCTGGTCTCAGAGCCCTGTGCACACCGCTTCCACACAGAGAGGAATGCAAAGCTTGACAGTTTTGGTTGTTCAGCTATGATTGGACTGATTGGAGTATTGCAGGAGGGGCGGATCAATAGAAGACAACTGGAAAAAGACCCCTCTCACGGCCAAAACAACGCTCTGTCTGATTGGGCCGTTACCATGCATTATGCAGTGGAAAGGAGGCATTTGATTTGATCTAAATATAAATCTCCATGACGACAGACACTCTTTAACAAAACACAAAAACACAGAGAACCAAGATGGTAAATGGTATCTCAATTAAAGCAAATCTGTAAAGCCAGGCCTGTTTCTCAGACTGATAGAGAGGTACGGTGTAGTTGACAGCCACTATGTTGAAAATCAACTAAGGTCAGTCTTGAAAACTGTTGAACTTGTTTGGATGGAAAAAGCCTGTAGAGACCCTGCATAAATGAAGCAGTCAGGAGATCAGCTGCTGTCAGGTCTGCCTTTTAAATAGTCTTACAGGGTGAAGTAAGCACTTCTTGCTTTCTAATTACTTCTCCTGAACACACACACACACACACACACACACACACACAAATACACACGCTTAAAAACACCAGGAGTCGAGTCCTGGACGGACATTCTATCTTCAGTGTCAGTTTGTTCTAGTATTTGGATATCCTCCTCTTGGGTTTCTGATTTATCGCAGTTAATCTGGTGGATCTACTGACACTGCGACCCCGGGGTCATGCCCAGTGGACATCACATGATCACTTTCTCGGTTCACTGATGTTTAATAATGTGACACATTTATTTGGGCTTTTCTTCCAGGTGGTCCTCCCCACCTTCATCCTCGAGAAACGCTCTCTGCTCGAGATGTATGCTGACTTCATGTCACACCCGGACCTCTTTGTGGCCATCACCGACGGCAGCAGCCCAGAGGACCGCATGGTTCGGTTCGTGGAGTACTACCTCACTTCCTTCCACGAGGGCCGCAAGGGTGCCATCGCCAAGAAGCCCTACAACCCCATCATCGGCGAGACCTTTCACTGCTCCTGGAAGGTACCCAGGAGACCAGAGGCCTCCAAAGAGCCCTCGCAGGGAAGCCCTGAACCGGCTGCCTCCCAGGACCCCTACCAAGTGCGCTTCGTGGCAGAGCAAGTGTCCCACCACCCCCCAGTGTCTGGCTTCTATGCCGAATGCCAGGAAAGGCGGATGTGTGTGAATACGCATGTGTGGACCAAGAGCAAGTTCATGGGAATGTCCATCGGGGTATCCATGATTGGGGAAGGTAAGCATGCGTGATGGTGTAATCATGAATCTGAACTGAACTGTAAGAAACATTTTTAATTAACTCAATGAGCTAATTAATTATGGCAGAACAGTCAACTAAGGAAGTAATAAGAAAGTTTCCAAAACATTTCACCCTAATAAAATCATTGCACCTACAACTAATGCTTCTCTCTTCATCTGTTATCTCTCTAGGTTGTCTGAATTTGCTGGAACATGATGAAGAGTACACTTTCACGCTGCCTTGTGCGTATGCACGCTCCATCCTCACTGTCCCCTGGGTGGAACTGGGCGGCAAAGTCAACATCAGCTGCACCAAGTCAGGCTACTCGGCAGTCATCACGTTCCAGACGAAACCGTTTTATGGTGGCAAATTGCACAAGTGAGTTCCTCTTGTGGTACAAGTTGATATTAATACCGTCGCGTCTCTGCAATAGCCACAACCTCTCTGATTTGTGGAGTTGATATAGGATTGCAGGTGGTGTAGTACATCTCTATAATTTGGGAATGACATGTAAATAAGGGATTATCAATGGGTGGGTGTGCATTAAACTGCTCGACAGCACGGCATGGAGGCACTCGAAGAACCACTGTTACCACTATTTAGCGAACACCTACTCACTGATTATCCTGCTCATACCGTGGTCATTTGCCAACAACATGCAGATTTTTTTGGTGACGAGGGATAATTCTAGTCCCTTTTATAGCCGAACTCAGCTGGCTTGCCACAGTTGATAATGAGTAACACCACTTCCTTCAAGTTATTTATTCGTAACTAATGTAATTTTCTGTCTCCCAGAAAAAAAATTCCCTTTTTCCTTCCAAACCCCGTCCTTTTTTAGGATATTCCTATAAATAGGCTGCTGTGGATCATCTTTTGCATAGCCTGGTGTGAGCTTTTTGAATGGTTTGAATGGTGATTAAACTTGAAATGAACTGCGTGTGCATTAACACCTGCCAGCCAATCACAATAGAGTATTCACTCCGACCATGGTACAAATGAAATTAAATTGTGTTCTTCATTTCATCGTGCTGCCTCAACGTAGGGTAACAGCGGAGGTGAAGCATAACACCACCAACGCGGTGGTGTGTCGCGTGCAGGGCGAGTGGAACGGTGTTCTGGAGTTCAGCTACACCAGTGGAGAGACGAGGGTGGTCGACGTCACCAAGCTGCCTGTGACAAAGAAGAGTGTTCGGCCAGTTGAGAAGCAGGGACCGACTGAATCGAGGTCAGGATACGAGTTGTTCAGATCCATCCTTAAAAAAATGGTTGTTTATTGGACACAACTCCAAATCCAGTGCTTACGTTGTTTAATGAATTCGCTGCATTTCAGGCGCCTGTGGCAGCACGTGACGGCGTCCCTACGTGAGAAAGACATCGAAAAAGCCACGGAGCACAAGAGGCTTCTGGAGGAGAGGCAGCGGACGGAGGAGAGGCACCGCGCTGAGACTGAAACCCCTTGGAGGACAAGATACTTTGACAGAGAGGTGAGCATGTCAGCCACAATGGCGCTCCTTTAATTTATTCTCCCATCATGAAAGTTCGATGACACAACAGATGGTATTTTTTTTAGAGTTTATTGCAGACTTCATGCAAAGAAATTTGATGCACATTCAGGACAAGCAAAGCAAAGCACACTGTGCATCAATGCCGTCTCCTGCTGGAGCTTCTCCATTTCAGTGTTCTCACCTTACACCAAGTTATTTTAACTTTCTCTAGAATCTGGGTCATTTAAATGGACAAGACTGTGATTACTGATTGTTCAATTATTCAGTCTCACAGTGCAGGTGTACGTATTTGGGTCCTGCTTTACAAAACACGCACATTTTGGCAATTTTTAAACAACATAACATCAAATTTGGGTTCATACAAAGTCCTGAAAGTTTGCTTAACTTCAGCTGTTAAGTTCTCAATGCTAGAAATTAAATTTTAGTCGACAAATAGAAAAATATTTGGATTAAAGTGATCCTGTCGTCATATTTGTTATTCATGGCTGAATAAGTCTTCCATTGATTGATTTTTGAGTTTGTTAAATGAAATGTTTTTTTTTTTGTTGTTGTTCTTTATACTTTACTCTTTATTGTCTTTATTACTCTTTATTATGTTTCTCCACCTCGACAACAAGTCTTTCCTCATCCATTTCTCAACTGAATTAACTCAACTATGAGATAACAAACGGGATGCAGCTCTCACTGCCTGAGACAGGAGCTGTTGTCTGGGGGGAAGAGCGATGTAGAGTCTGTAGGGACGAGAGACTGGGTCGTAACGTTTGTACATATACATTTTCATCTCATACAAGTTACTAATAACACTACCGACAAAGAAATGACAAAAACATTATGTGTTTTTTGTTGGAAATCCCCCCACATAATCACCATCAGTTAACAGAGGGACTTACTCCAGCTCTCGCTGCCAGAGAGTTGGTTGCGACGACTCGTGTCCGTGTCTCGACTTTTCCACATGTGAATTCAGTGATTTTTCTCATACAAGGCACCAAAAACACAGTTGTGTGGGGTTAAGTATGGGTATCTTTTACTTTGAAAGCCCAGCATCATCCAGCGATGATCTGTTGCTGTCAGACTTTGAATGCTGACTCATGAAGCAAATAATAAAATTGTAAAATTGGCCCGAAGTTATTTTCTATTCTATAAGTCAGAGTGAGATTGATTCCATCGCAGCAGTTTTACTGCCATTTCTTCTTTTGTTTGCTGTGTTTAGAAATATGTTGAATCAAACTTGGTCAAAAAAGCTACAGATTCCACATATTGGGTTTTAAATTAAAGATGAAATTGTTTTTTCATATGAAAACAACTTGTAATTTTCAATTTAAGTTTTTTAAGATAGAGCTGTTTGTTTGGGTTGAGTAGGAAAAATCTAATTTAAATGAGGATTCTGCAGCAGTCTAAATTCTACTTGGGTCTAGTGGGTTAAAAAGCTATAAAACCGTTCCAAATCATTTCCAATCTTCATCGAATAGTCTAATGCTACTTCTTCTAATATTTTGACACTCGTCTCTTCTTCTCCTCCAGGGTGAAGGCTGGGTCTATCACAAACCACTTTGGAAAAACTCTGCATTCAAATCCTAGTTTCTTCAGTCCGTATCTTGGATGTTGATATTGTAGATTCAGGAATGCGTGGGTGTGTGCGCGAGTGTGAGCCTGTGTGTGTGTATCTGTGCGAGCACACACACACATGTGGTTGACGGTTATGAAATGGGAGCATGACCTGCACTGACGTACAGATGAATGCAACATGGGGGAGACGGACAGAGAGACAGCATGACTGAAGGTGTTCTCGAATCTCGCTCATGATGTTCACAAAGCCTCGAAGTACAAGCTTTTGTACTGCTGATCAGTTTTTTTTTTTATAATCCAATGTCAATGAAAACATATTCTTGTACAGGTAATGGTACTCTATTTACACAGCCTTAAGATAGTCTGATGAATGATGCTCAACCCGGATATGGTTCTTCTCTTCTTCTCCTTTTTTTTAAAGCTCTGGTATCACACTGAGGTGATTTTTGAGGAGTAAAATAAGATATCCAACATAACTAAAACCTAAATAATTGGAATACTGCCTGATAAATGTAATGCTGTGAAACTTGTTGTAAATTGGATTTGGTGTACTGGAATGTAAAGTTGCTGTACATGTACATCTACGTTAAAGCGCCTGAAAACTTTGCTTCAAATCAAAGTATTTCACATTTTATGGCTAAGTAACAATGAAAAAAACATTTTAGGTACTAGATTTTGGGAGATTAACAGTCATAAACTCAGCTAATCTGCTTCATCTGGATTGTATGTGTGTGATTTCAACAACCCGCTAACTGTCATCTGTATTTAGATTCAAATGTTGCTTAATCCTGATTGGTGCACAAAATAATGTGAGCAGAACATAAAGAAAAGAGATAAACAAAAAGTTTTCCAGGGCTTTTTAAAATTAAAAATACTAACATACTGTCATCGAGTACATTTACATGCACACAATATTCTGATCTCAAGGAGTAGCTAATCATTCTACTGTGAATTTGTCTGTAAGCGTCTAAATCTTTGAGGAGTTGCATAAAAACACGTTTTAATTTGTAAGGATAAAAAAAAAAAAAAGACAGTGAAAAGAGCTCAAATTTGTGTGGATTTTAGCTTAGCTTAGCATAAACACAGGAGGAAACTGCTAGCCTGTTAGTGTGTCAGAAGGTTAAAAAAAACACACAACAAAAAAGCTTAGCAGGACCTTTAAAGCTCACTAATTCAAATATTTTTATGCCTGATTTATTTAAAATGTACAAAATCTGAATTGCAAAAACAGTCAAGTTGTGGTGTCACTGGGGACTATTTCTTGGCTGGGAGCAGTGACTTCCTCTCATCTCATCATTTTTGTGAGGTTGCTGCTTTTGGCCAAGAAAAGATGAGGAACTTCCCTCCTGTTTTCAGTCTTAATGTTAACTTAAGCTAATTAGCTGTAGCTTCATATTGACGGGACAGTTCAAAATTGAAATAGCATGCGATGAGCTCCAAAAAAACACTAGCCTACTGTTCTTATAATTCACTATTCTAATGTTTTCATTAGACCCACCCACAGAGAGGCAAAGTCCCTCCCCTTCTGGTGGACCTTATCCTGGAAAAATATGTCTTTGTTAGTTAACGGTGAGAAACTTTTTTTTATCCCGTTGTCATGAATTACATTTAATGTTTGTCGATTTTAAAAGATAATTTTACAAGTCACGAAAGTCAGTTTTTCGTAAGACTGAAAATAAGTAAAAATCAGAGAGACTACACACCAAACACCTGCTTGAGTGACGTCATGACTCCCCACAGGAGATTAACGTCACAAGGGACAGCAGTGTTGGTGATATTGGTGGTATATTGTGCGAGACAAAATTAAATGGTACTGCGGCAAATTTACGACTGGCTGTGACTTTCTTAATTTGCAAAAGTATTTTGAGCTTTCAAAAGTCCTGCCCCTTTTTGCTCTGTGCTCCAATAACAGTTAAACAAACTTGGTATCCTGTAGAACCTCTGTTAATGATTTCCTTTTCTGTCTCCTGTAATTAGATATGTGCTAGATAAGGGCTCGGTCATGTTGAAAATACAACCAAATTATGAAGATGGTTCAAAGATGTTGCCAGCTAATGTTAGCAAAACACTTCTGCGTCTCAATTTGCGTACTTCTGTAGTTACACTCCCTTTTTTGAGTACATAAGTGCGTTGATATATACATTTATGGCAAAACTAAGTGCACTGCGAGTACCCAGATGTCGTACTCGACACGGCCAAAAAGTTGAATGTGGAACGCTGGACATTTCTCGTCCTCCACCACGGTTGCCATCTTCTCTACGAAGAAGAGGCAGGGCTACCAAACTTGTGAACATTGTGGCCCAGGAGGCCGAGGAAGCAGCCACGATGAAGACAGATATAAGTGATTTTTAGGTTCCACCAAGCTTGCTCAACTGTTATTACAGCACAGAGCAAAAGGGGGCGGGATTAAGGAATGGTCCATTCATGATACAACTGTAACCGGAGCAAAAAAATTACTTATCTCTCGCCATTGACGACTGTACACATTTTTTCCCCCTAAAATAATGTCCCATGGGGGACATTTGAAGGGGAAGGACTTTGCCTCTCTATTTCAAACGCCACACTCAGAACGCAGGCTTTCTGTAATAAATTCGAAGCCTCTGTGCCCAAGAGGAGATGACCCTGATGATGTCATTATGATATCATCAGGGTTATTTTTCAGACTTACTTGATGAGGCTCCCCTTGTGAACAGATCAACAGATCAGAGTTAATGGTGTCACACTACAGTCTCAATATTGACTTAAATTCGGTTAATAGTTGTGTGCACACAGATGTACTTAATTTATCTCTAAATTCTCATTTATTTAATTGTTGTTGGATGCTATATTAATATTGATGTATTGACGGAGTCACACTGCTTGAATAGCATGTTGTAGACTAGCTGACAAATAACCAAATTTTAAATTATCAACGACTACAACTGATTGAGTCACATGTGAATGCATCTAAAGATTGCTACCCCACCGTACATGTCTTTCTCCTCATTTAGTTCTGTGGTTTTGCTGTGAATGGTAAAATCCCTACGTGCATGATAGCAAATTCTGTGTTCACATCGAGTGCAGTAAGTATACTACACCTGTGTCTGCATAACTCAACTTTATAAATGTCTGTCGTTGAAGCTTTTAACCAAATTTGCTTGTTTTGTAATGCAAATAAATATTATTTTCATTGATTGCGTGTTTATCCCCTACCTTGCGCTTTAATTGCTCTTATTTTTAGAGCCACTTTTTGTATAGACGTCAACATTTCTTGTTCCATCGGTGTTTGTGTTGTTTTTTTTCCTTTGGAAGTCATTCCAATCTATTATACTGTGATGTACATGTGATAAACCTTACTTTGACCACCCCTAACCTACATTTTATCCTCCTATACATTCTCAAAGCATCCCAGTATCAAGTTGGACACAGATCCTGTACTCTACAGAAAGAGGAAATCCACCCTGCCATTGATAAGCTACTCCCTCCACGTCTTGGTGCCTTAAGCAAACTCTTTCTGTGCGTGTCTTCCAGCTAAAGGAGCACAGCATTTTCATGTCATTTACCTGACAGATACAATGGCGTATGTATTATTCGTGTGTGTGTGTGCGTGTTTTCTTTTTAAGAGTCTGTGCTTGATGTTGAGAGAAGTCGACGATAAGCACTTTTATTCTAAGTTTTGACATTTTCTTGGGTTTGGATTCTACTGGTTGTCTTGCTGACCTATGAAATGCACTGACATTGAAGGAAACCTGATGTAGAAAAATGGAAATGTGTGATAATAATCAAATAAATTGCGTATCAGTTGTATACTGTGTTACAAGTTTTGTTCTCTACCATGTCAACATGTGTAAAACTTAAAAACAGAATACAATGATTTGCAAAGTCTTCACAACCTAAATTCATTTTAATACAGTACAAAGACTGATTAATGTAGTTGTTTTTTGTAAATATATACTTAATCTGAATTGGATGCCTGCAACATGGTTAAAATAATTTGGGACGGTGGCAACAAAAGACTGGGAAAGTTGTGGAAAAACAGCATTGGCATGTAGTCCAACAATTACATGTACAACTAAATGTTGTGTATATATAATGATGATAACAGTTGTATAAAGAATAAAGGTAAAAGGTGCAATTTCATTTATTATTAGACCGAGGATTTGAAGCATGAGAAAAATACACAATGCATGTTTTTTACATTTTACAAAGTTTAACGGAAAAAATGACTGCTGTATCTCCATCACTACCAAGAAAAAACACTATTATATGGACGTTTAATATGAGTATAGTCAACATACGCTTAATCAATGCTCACTATATGATTATATTTACCGAGAATCACTGCCAATATGGCCGTAAATGGATTCTATATTATAGGACTATGTATTAAATATAAGGGTATAGTCAACACAGTAACCTAACCGTTGCTTATTATATGTTAATATTTACATAAAATAGTCTATGCTGCTGTCAACCTAATTTAGACCATTAAAACAGGTTGACAACAAAGACGTATTGAGAGCTACATGAACCACGTGACCGGAGTGGCGGCGACATCAAGGAATGTCACAACTATCATTATATACGTGCAGCGCGCACCTGCACCAAAACCGCTCCCAATTAGTGCAGATAGAGTCAGATTGAATCAGAGGTTAGGGTGAACGCGACGTTACAGGTCTACTCTGTCACTCAGCTATCAAACAAAACTCAGAACTCGAGCTGGAGAAGCAAGGTTTAAGTCACTTTTTAAACATTTTTTTATTCACAATGGCTCTCAGCATACCAGGACTAATAATGATGATTATCTTCTACTTGCTTGTGTTGGGAATTGGCATCTGGGCATCTGTAAAATCTAAGAAAATGGAGAAAAATGCACACAGTGGTCAGGTAGAGATTTCTTTTTTGGCTAACCGGAGTGTCAACTTGGTTGTGGGAGTCTTCACAATGACAGGTGAGTCACTGAGCGTTATTTATTTTTTCTACCCATGTATAATGTGTAGTCTTTTCTATTGTCTCAATAAATACTGTCAAGAGGTTTCAGTAAATTGGTGAAAAAGATTGTATTCTGTATTGCGTAGTGTATCTGCATTTACTGTCGTCTGCTTGTTATGTGCAGGACTACAGATGGAAATCTCGCTAAATCTGGTGCAACCATGTTTTCCTTTATTGAAAATGATCACTGTCATTGCACATTGTCCTTTTACAAGTCAAATAATTAAACTAAACTAATAAACATAAATTTGAGCATGCATATGTTCTCTTACCACCTCACGTTAGACTTAAAAATTCAAAATGATAATAAAGTCATATTATGAGGTAATAAGGTATTTTATCCTATAGTTATGTTGTATCTCACCTGAGATAAGTTATCTGGTATCTATGACTGACACAATTTGACTTTTTATCCCATAGTTTTGACTTTGTATCTTAATTATGTCTTTTTACCTCATAAATCTCATTATCTCATATTTATGACCATTCATCGAGTATTTATCTGTTTGATAAAAACATTTCAATAGATATACAGCACATTTCTTGCCCAGGACACCCCACATGAGTGAAACAATCGTAATTATACATACTTCATATTATGAATGTATTTTTTTCCTTCTACTACTGCAGCTACTTGGGTTGGAGGTTGCTTTATCATTGGTATTGCAGAGGCGGTTTATGACCCCACCAAGGGTCTAATCTGGGCTCTTATTCCACTGCAGATGTCCATGTCCTTTATAATCGGTAAGTCTGTCTTTAATATAAACCTGAGTCAATAAAATGTAGTGGACATTGACCTTATTTTTCTAAGATGTCACGTGTTTTGTCTGAGTTCATGAGATGTCACATGTGTTTTGCGATAAAGATAACTTCTGTTATGATTTGGCACCAAAAGGCAGGAATATTCGATGGTCTTTATCTCCAAAACTCTGACATGTACTCAGATGTGTATTTCTCATGTTCAACCAATCAGATCAACCTCCTGTCGAAGCAAGGCAAAAGAAAAGAAAAGAAAAGAAAAGAAAAGCTTTCAGTGTCATTCTTTATTGCAGTATCCGCACTAACCTCTTGAGGAGCTTTGTTTGTTCAAGCCGTGTTGCTGTCATAGACGCTTCTCGCTGTTGGCACACCTAAAAAACACGCCCGTAGCTGCAACTAGTCCCTCCTAGGATGTTGATTGTCTGCACCACATCACAACTTCATCCTGTCTGTGGCCTTTCAAATAGACGCTTGTTACAGTTTGTTTTGGCATGTGTGGTCTGTGTGCACTGCACATGGTAGTATATTGTTCTTTATTTTAAAATGTTAATTTTAAAATTGTAATCCTGCTAATAATCCTCATATTTACTGGATGTAACTGTAATCTGATTACATTATATTTTTTGTAACTGTAACGGAATACGGTTACAAAAACGGATGGGACCTGAGTGGGGTCAATAACGTGTTACAGCCTTTTCTCTCATTTCCATCCATTTATGAAGGCGGGCTGTTCTTTGCAAAGCCAATGAGGGAGAAAAATTACATCAGCATGATGGATCCATTTCAGAGGAAGTACGGAAAAGGTCTGACTGCAGCTCTCGCCATCATTCCAGTCATGACTGAAGTCGTTTGGATTCCTGGATTACTGGCTGCTTTGGGTACGCATGTGCACGTACACTCACATGAACATATTGAGTTTATTCCATCTCTCTTCATACTGTTTGTTTATGTTTGATTAAACAGGAGCGACCATGAGTGTCATCTTGGATCTGCCCTTCAGCGTTTGCGTCTGGATCTCTGCTGCCGTGGCAATCGTCTACACCGTTCTGGGAGGCCTCAACTCAGTTGCTTACACTGATGTCATCCAGATATCACTGGCTCTTCTTAGCTTGGTGAGGTTAATACAGCTAAACTTAAAGATGGTTTGGTGCTGTGGAGAGAAAAGATTTCTGCTTTTCGTTTACCACGTTAAGTCATAATTATGAGTTAAAAAGTTATTATTATGAGGTAATAAGAGAATTTTATCATAAAATTATAATCTTTTATCTCATAATTATGGCTCCTCTGAAATAAGTTATCTCATATTTATTACTATTTCTCGCACAATTTTGACTTTGTATCTCAATTTTATCTCATAATTATGACCTTTTATAGAATAATTACGTCTTATCTCGTATTTATGAGTATTTATGACTGATAATTTTAGCGTCATAATTATTTTAGTGGCAGAAATGTGCTTCCATAGTTTGAGATGTATTCTTCGTTATTTAGATCGTGCTGTGTGATTTCCTCTCTTCACAGTGGCTGTGTGTTCCTTTTGTTCTTGCAAGTGGCATTTACACAGACATCACTAAAACAGCATTCAACTACACATATCAGGCGCCCTGGCTTGGTCGGCTGGAGTCTGATGAAATCGGAGGATGGATTGATAATTTTCTACTGATGGTAAGATGAATAACAGTACAGTATATCTTTCTGTTCTTTCAGTTCTTTGATCCTTTTTATTTCCAGTTTTAATCGATCCACCTCATACTTTCCTTCCTTTCCACATCATGCTGTACCAGCCCATTTCCACTCGTGCTATGTCAGTTAGTCCAGTTGTTGCTTTCTTGCCTTGTGTTTTTGCTTTTGAGCCTGAGTCGCCTTAACCTGGATCTGCCTGCCTACCTACCTGAACGTGCCAGTAAGCATTCTGCATCAAAATAACTTCTTTGAAACCGTCTTGTCTGCCTCGACTGTCTATGCTTGTGTTCTTCCCTGTTGCTAATCACAACGTCCCTGCTGTAACAATATTTAAGACTCAAATATGCAGACGAATGTTGCAAATACATTGCCAAAAAAGCAAGCCTATGATTCTGGGCAACAGACTGACAGTACTGGTTTTCATGTATTATATGGCCCATGAAGCTCTTGTTATTGACTGAAATGTCCTTACATTGGACACGACTTCAGACTTGAAGCATTAGGATTTTTCTGGTTTATTAATTCAATCCAGCTTATGTTTTCCTGGTGGGGACTATGTGATAGGGTGCATGTGGGTGACCAACTACTGATCATAGCTAATCTTACATATAGCTAGAGCTTACATACTACTGGATCAGCCTTATCTCAGGAAAGATTAAATCAAAAGCATATGGACTTGTCTAGCTAGTCAGACTAGCTCAGAGTAGTCTGACAGGCACGAACTGATGAAGCTTCAGGTGAAATGTCTTCAGAAAAGACTTGTAAACAAGTCCAGTTGCTTTCGATTTAATCTTTCCTGAGATTACAATGACCTGGACGAATGAGAACATTCACGGACATAAGCCTTATATTTTTTGTGCACATTTGACTGTATGCTCAAGGACCTCTCGTGGTGGTTGTAGTGTCAGAATTTCTTGAAAAACCTATTTTATTGGCTGCTCTATTAAGTCTAAGTCTTAACGAGTATGGTGCAGGCCACATTTATATGTTGACATGTTATGATCAGAGATGGGAAGTAACTAAGTACAGATACTTCATTACTGTACTTATGTAGGTATCTATATATATATTCTGCTTCTTACATTTTCAGAACAGTTTATTACTTTAGTATTAAATGCAGTTGAGAGGAATTACTGATAATAACATAACTGAGAAAACTGAGACTATGTTATACAAAACCAGTTTATTTAAAAACTCTCTATCTCTTTAAGAAAACTTATGCTAGAGATTTGTGATGTTGATTACTTGCCAAGAATGGAGGTGTGGGAATTTACTGACACTGGGAACATAAATATGTTCCCACATAACTGATGACAGCTTACAAATCTATCTCAAGCTGGAACAATAATGTCTATCTGGATAACTCCCAAATGACATATAGCTATTCCGGTTTTCATCTGTGTCATTTGTATGAAAAGCATAAAATAAAACATGTACGTAACAAGTGATAACATGTGGCTTCTCTCTGACTTATAGAGCGTGGGAAATATGGGAATTCAGGATTTCCATCAAAGGACACTCTCTTCCAGCTCCACGTCCACAGCCAGGATCATCTGTTTCATCGCGGCAGGAGTCGTCATCATCACTGGAATCCCATCTGTGTTGATTGGAGCTGTTGCAGCCTCAACAAGTAATCCTGACTGTTGGGGATCTGTCATGGCACGTTAAGTCAAATGTTGTGCAATGTTTAAAAATAATAAACCCAGCATTCATTGTCTGTTTTTGCTCTGGTATTTCAGACTGGAACTCCACCTCATATGGTTCTCCCTCTCCGTATGAGCGAGGGGAGGGGGCCATGGTGTTGCCCATCATCCTTGAGCATTTTACCCCAACCTACGTTTTTGCTATCGGCATCGGAGCTATCGCCGCCGCGGTGATGTCATCCGCTGACTCGTACCTTTTGTCTGCAACCACGATCTTCACCACCAACATCTACCAGACCATCAGGAGTCAGGTACAGTACAATGAACGTATGTTTATTTGGTTACGTTTGTAAAGATTTGTTCCTGCAAATCAAATATAAATCAACATATTGGTGTGTTTTCAGCTGG
The DNA here is from genome assembly GCA_027495735.1 of Lutjanus campechanus. Classification (NCBI taxonomy): domain Eukaryota; kingdom Metazoa; phylum Chordata; class Actinopteri; order Lutjaniformes; family Lutjanidae; genus Lutjanus; species Lutjanus campechanus. The sequence goes on from JAJHUR010089695.1 coordinate 55,173, forward strand.
TAGGAAGAGGGCCCACCCATCATCAGCGGAGACTATGGCGTGTTTTTGTACTAATGGAAGAATCTGAATTGAGACACAACTATTGTTTTCTAGTTAGCTAAAAAGTAAAGAAGAGCGTGGGATTGTCTGCTCGTTAGCTAAAACATTAACAAACTGTTACTTGCTGTTGTTTGCTCGCTAAATGTTTGCTGGCTGGATTTTCATCTTGTTTGCAAGCGAGCTAAAAGGTGAACAAAATGTCACTTTGTATGCTAGCTGGCTAAAAACTAAACTAGAGGAGCATGTGATAGTTGCTGTGTCGTAATTTGT
>JAJHUR010089697.1:1477-11929 GCA_027495735.1 Lutjanus campechanus
CAGCTTATATCAAACCTTTTATCTGTGCAGTGTCAGTGCCATTGTTAATCTTCAAGTCGTCACTGTCCAGTGAAAACCACTTATCTACAAATTTGTTTATTTTGAATTTTTTTGATAAAACTGAGGGAGGGAGGCGGAGGGAGTGCTCTTTTAGGCGCTGAGACAACTCAACTATTTCACAACCATTTACAAAGCCACCGGATTATCTGAAAAATGCATCGCCACAAAGCTGAAAACATGGCGGTTTTTCTTTTCTGACAAAAACCGAGAAAAGTGGTTTTCACCAGATAGCAATGAAATATGAATTCTGCTTTATTGTCTCTGCCAGGTCTAACCCTGAAGGGGATCATGCAACCACATGGCCACATGACCACATGGACCTGGAACTTCTCTGCAGCTAATTTCTCATGCTACTGGACTGATTTTTTTTTGTGCACATTCATGACAACGCTGAAGGACCTCTGTGATTCACAATGTTTGACAAAACCTTTTTTTATGGCTCCACACCAGCTACAGCATTGGCAAACATTATGTTTTGGGGTCATCCCATTCTGTGAATATGATATGTCAAACGCCTTGAGGGAATTTCTTGGCACAAAGACCCCTTGGACTCAAGGATGAACTGATTAGATTTTGTTGGTCAGAGGTCAAAAGATAAGGTCACTGTGACCTCACAAAACGTGTTGTTGGTCATAAAAAAATCACGCAAATGTCTCATAGAATACTAGCAATCTTACATGTAACTTACAGGTAATTTAATTACACAATATACGTTATTGTAGTCCATTAGAGTTACTATGAAAAAATTTGTAACTAAACTATACATCGAGTGGAAAGCTCTTACAGCTTGATTACACTGGGCATGGCTGCACTGATTAGGGCTGTGTCACCGGCACCAGAGCTGGACATGTCTGTTCCACGTAACGCTCATGAATCCACCAGTAGCGCTGCAGCACGTCCTAGAAGCGGCTCTCCACTGTGCTGCACTTCAAATACACACAGAGTCTATTTGTGTCAAGCAAAGAGCAGATTGAGCAGTCAGACACAGAAATGGCATAGAGAATCTGGTCAGTTTTCAAAATCAAACACCTTGTGCAGACTCATGATCACAAAAATAGCCCCCCAGAAAAAGCTACTGAAGTACGTAGCTGACTTATCCACGGTAAAAGCACAAAAATCAAGTAAAAATGACAAAATAAACAAAATATGAGCAAGAAAACAGAGTCAGTGGGCAAAACACTCACATGCAGAACAAAAAGTACGCAACCCCAGTACTTCAGTCAAAGTATAGATACTCCTGGTCAAACATTACTCAACTACAAGTGAAGTTGCTCAGTCAAAATTTTACTTGAGTTAAAGTACTAGAGTACTTGCTTTTAAAGATACCTTGTAATTCTCTGAAACGACCTAATGAAGCACTGACTTGCTCATAGAACCACGATGCTACAATGCAACCATAAACAAAAAGGACAACTATTGTCATTTTCTGATGTAACTGTATTAAAATCACTGCATAAAATTAGATTGAAGTCTGTTAACTGACATTTCTTTCTGGCTTCAGGGGCAGTATATATACATTCATTATGTGGTATTTCTTGATAAAAACAATCCAACATTAAAAGCCTACCTGGAATTATTTCTCTTTTTCTAATTATAATAACATCTTGAGATTTAATTTTGTCTTTCTCCTGCTGTCGCCGTTTTGTTAGAATGAAAGAGGGAGAGCTTGCTTGCTCGCGCCTGTATGACGTGTTTCTGCTTTTACATCAATCCCAGTTGAGATCGGCTACTGTGATTGGTTTCCTTCTGTGAGGAACACAGCGTGTGGCCAGTTGCATTTTTAGCTGACCACAGAGCTCTGCTCAGCCTAAAAGTAACAACAACCTTCCTAGAAATGTAGCGGCATCAAAAGTACAATATTTGTCTTTGAAATGTAGTGGAATGAAAGTCAGAAGTTTCCAAAAAAAACCAACAACAAATACTCGAGTAAAGTACAGATACTCACAAAATGTACTTAAGTACAGTACTCAAGTAAATGTACTTTGTTTCTGTCCACCACTGCTGGTGGGACATGCAGCCCTGTGGATGAAGGGTCAAAAGTGTAGTGCAGACGCAACATGCCCCAGTGGAATCAACAAGTTAAAGTGATCATGTCTGGCCGGGTAAAACTGATCACAAAACGGATGATTATTATAACTAAATTGTTCTGTTTTTCTTCATTTCATGAGAAGATTATCATCTAATTGACGTGTATACATTTATCACAAAAAATAAAGTAATGAAAAAGACAGCTTGAACATTTTTCCCTCACTGAGGGCCCACTCAAGGGGGGCATTAAGTGACTTTTCTGTCTCCGCCACTGCAGACTGTTTGTGTTGTTTGAGTAGATTAGACAACACGAGGCAGCCTGTGAAACAACAAGTTTTACTGCTCCATCTCACTGTCTTATTTGTGGGTGTTTGTCAGAAGCTTCAAGAGAAAATGACTTTCTTTTTCTTGTCATGATTTACATGTGCAGCAGCAGCAGCAGCAGCAGCTTCAGGTAACCAACTGAAAGCAGATGAGTTATTACAAGACAAAGTATCATGGGAGTAAAGTTAAAGAAAATACCTCAGATTTAGAACTGTTTTATACAGCATGTGTTATCATATATGAAAACGCCCAAAATGGTCTATTCGATTACAATTAGCAAATTATTTAAACTGCATTTGTATAGAAATGAGTCTGTCCCAAACTTTTCAATCCATGTAAGCGCTTGATCACTGTGATTAATACAAGAGGTTTCCACTGGACTAATCAAAATGTTAGTGACAAAGTGATGACGAGAGATGAGTGCACTCGACTGAACGCGCTCCTCTTGTTTCCTCAAGAACCTTCTCCTCCCAGCAAAAAAAAAAAGTCTTTGTGTCTGTAGAAGTACAAGCTCCTAAAAAAACTCACAGCAGCTCTTATCTGAATGCCACCACAAACCAAAGCAGCAGATAAGGTTGCTTACGCAAACACCACGCTGATACATTTTTATAAGCCGATCCATTCATGTAAAGTGTTTGGGTTTTTTTTTTGCAGCTTTGTTTTGAATGCACTGAACAAAAATAGCAGAAATTTAGTTACATTCCAAAACTATTCATAAACTTGTGAAAGATACTCCAAGTTGAATCCATATAAAGATAAAGTGCATGTATAAATTATCTAAAGGATAACATATTATCTTGGTAGATGAGTGAGTACAAGTTTACCATAAAATAGGCCAATGTTGTGCTATGACTAATTTCTTTTAACTCAGATGGCAGATATCACATTCTGGAATGAGATTTTATTTTATTTTTTTTATTTATTTATACATGTAATATGAAATCTGTGTTGACGAAACACTCTGATAAGCACTGGGAATCAATTTAAAATTTCCACCTGTTTACTTCACAAGCAGTAAACTTGATGTTGTCATTTCCACTTCTGTGGTTGTATCTGGCCTGATTCCAGAGATTCAATCGGGTCTATAATAATAACGAGGTGATAAATATGGATGTGGGTGAAGTCGTGCTCATGGTGCAAAATATTTTGAAAAATATGGGTTTTTGGGGCAGTAAATCTCACACTCGCTATCCCTGTATGACTCACAGAGATTTACATACTGTACTGTCATATACTATACTGTAGGTAATGTATTAAGATGGTAAAAAGATATGTGACTTACAGCACAGAGAGATGATGCACATGGCGTGGAGTTTGTTCTCTGATCGGATGTATGAGCGCATGCAGATGACGAAGATGTTGCCGAAGCAGGTGGTGGCAGAGACCACCCAGACGAAGACCCTCAGCACGATGTTGGCCAGCAGGTCCTCGAAGGACGAGATGCCATCGGTGTTGGGTTTGCAGCTGCGCACGTGAGGAGCGTAGCCGCAGTACTGGAATTTCTTGAAGTAGCTGCGATAACAGATGGAACGAGAGCATCAAGTTAAGCAAAAGATGAGCCAGTGAATCTATCTGCGGCTGCAAAGTTTTGTTTTATGTTTTTTAACAGCCGAGTGTGCAGTCCACACTCTTTTACAGGGTCTTTCTTTTTATGATTTGAGACAGTTGAAAAGCAGAAGCAGTCAAAAGAAAAATAAAAGGTTTGGTAATTTGATTTTGATTGAACTGAATTGGGTTTGAACTAAGGAAAGTAAGATTGATCAGGAAATATATTTGGATTGAAAGTGAAGCTTTTCTTCTTTCAAAACTTTATCCTTTTGAGCTGTCTGAAGAATTAATTTAACAAAGCTTTAACAGTGACCATTTAGCCATAGACAAAACTGGTGATTCAGTTCAAGTAAATAAAAAAAAAAAACTAATAAAAAAACTTACCACTGTTGGTATCTAGCCATGCAGATTGTTTTTTGGGGCTTTTTAGGTTTAATTGACAAGACAGTTGTAGATTGACAGGACATGGGGGAGACAGAAGGGAAGACATGCAGCAAAGGGCTGCAGGCTGGAATCAAACCCACATCTGCTGCCTCTGTACACAGAGCGCATGCATTTTCATCAGGATAATATATACATATGTGTGTGTGTGTGCAAATTCCTGCAGCACCTGAAGGCAGCAGGACTGATATGTTGATAAACCTATAGCGTCTGAGAAGTGCTGCACCAGAGCGTAACTGTGTTTAACCTTCATTAAATTACACCAGACCACGCAAATATATAACTATACAGACCTCCACACACATCAGACTGGTCAGTTATATTTCGGCATCCGCCTTTAATATTCTTTTCAACATTTGATTTTAAATGGAACCTCCTCCTACCAGGGACGCTGGAGTCTATGTAATGATGTCATACTAAATGGTGCACCACATCCATGTTTTTTTTTAATATTAGGCCAGGGTAACTTATATCTAAATTGAAAATGTTTTACACGACAGCAAACTTGAACGTCAACATATTGTTGAAATTTCCAACTGGGAACTGGGAAATTCTGACTTTCAGTTCAAATTGAACACAACATAATGCATGAGAACTGCAAGAAGAAGAAGAGGAAGACGAGAAAAGGCAACTTCTCTGTTTCTCACTGTAACAGAATCTCCAGTGTGCAGCGTGGCCACAAAAACATGAGCAAGTTCAGTGAACTATGCTCTTTTAGTGCGTTCATGCACAACACTAAATGCGACCATGGATAAAATCTAAAATACAATGGAAATGTTTACATGCTAATGTTAGGCAGGTAATGTTTACCATGGTCACCATCTTGGTTTGCCGTGTTTGCATGCTAACATTCGCTAAATAGCACTAAACACAAGCTTGTGTGAATGTCATTAGTTTTGCAGGCAGGCGTATTTGGTCATAGACCAAAATGTTGAATGAATTAAAATCTTGACCTGATCATGGACAGTGTATCCTAAGGGGTACATACATGTCTGTACCAAACTTTGGGGATTTTTTTATCTATCCAAAAGTTGCTGCAAGATTTCACTCACGACCACGAATGGCAACCTCATTATGGCGCTAAAGGAAAAGCCAGGGGATCACCAAAGTCAACCACAGGGAACCACTGATGTTTTGACAAAACTTCATGGCAATTCATCCACAGCTGATGAGATATGTCTGTGTGGACCAAAGTGAAGGACCAGCTGACTGAAACTGCCATCTCTACAGAACCATGGCCTGGCTAAAACCTGAAGTGAAATATATATATATATATATCCAGGAACATTGTTCCAGTTCCTCTGGTTAATCCGTTCACCTCACAGTGAACAGTTTTCATAGAAGAACCTAAGAAACGGTTACTATGAAAACAAGATTATCCAGAGTGACAGGGGGACTGTTTCAGTAAAAAGATTGTTTCTTTTGAAACATGTAAATATCCTTTTTGAGTGCTTTGAGCACCAAATGAATATCCACTCACCTCCTTTATATTGATGCAGCAGAGGCAGAAACCTTACAGACAGATAACTCAAAATCTGGACACAAAAAGCCAAAAATCGGCATGGTTGGACAGATTCAATCTTAAGGCTGAGTGAAAAATTATGTCTTGAGAATAAAGGGTCTTGAAAAGCTCTATGCAAGGCTGAGAAACCATTTATTTTCTCTCTGTTGCGTCCTTTCCAGGACCTGGATGACAGTATCTCAAGCTGTTTGCCTACAGAGAAGATGGATTACACTAAGCCCGAGTCCAACATCTCACAGCCGGAAAAGAAGCCTGGCAGTCTCGATAAGGCCAGCTTGGGACTCGCCACTAGACATACGTGTGAAAAGCCTGTGGTCTGCACAACAGTCCTTAAATGACATACAGAGACAGCATGATAATGCAGTACTTACATATGAGTCAGGTGTTTGAGAGGTTCAAACATCCTCCGTTGTATGTTTTCAATTTCTATCCCCTCTATGCTCCTGGAGGATATAAAAGACGTATTAATCTTGTGTCAGTCGGACACCACACACACAGACACAATACATTATTGATTCATGTCTGTACATTATTAGAGTCTGAAAAATAATAAAATGTGTTTCCACTAAAGGAGCCTTTCAGGGACTAAATAGGAAACAAGCACAAAAACATTTTCTTTCACATTTTGACTTGTGTCTCAACAGAAAGAACACATTAATCAAAAAGCACTCAAAGACCGTGTAACAACGCATTATGTTATTACTTCACAAAATGTAAGAAAGTTGCACTTCTTTCTGTAATATCAGAATCCAAAATACTTAATGGATCCCCACGGAGAAATAGTTTACATTACAGTTACTCTCCTTCAAGAGCAGGTTTAAAAAAAGTATGCTTGAGCACACAGAGTTTTTACATATTTTTTATGTAGGTTTTTTTTAACATTATAGACTACTATATACAACAATATATGCAAAAAAAGGAAGTGAGAAATAATTTGCAAAGCTACATACAACACATGTTACCAGGGGTGGAAGTAACTAATTACAAATACTCAAATTACTGTAATTAAGTAGTTTTTTTTTTTTTTTTTTGGGGGGGGGGGGGGGGGTACTTTCATGAGAAGATTTTCAAGTCTGTACTTTTACTTGTACTTAAGTACGCATTCCAATCTGCAATCTACTTAGTTACTTTTAAAATCATAGTTGAGTCCTGAGTACAATTTGAATTAATATCCAATATACCAAACCAATCTGCATTTTAGTAGTTAATCAGATGATCTGACCACAAACTGGCCAATGAAAACAATGACATACAAAAAAACAAACAAAAAAACAAAAAAGTGTAAAACTGTGTTGTATTTTGTAATAAACAGCCTGGACAAAACATGTAGTAAATTTCCAAAGTAATAAATGACAAAGTAATAATACAGTATATTATGCAATAACCAACCAAAATGTATGTCGACATTCAGAAAAATTGTACATTCTAGCATAAATCATACTGACTCAAATTCATTTTAAAAATACAATTGGTTCAGTCCATTAGTTGCATCTTTCTTTGGCTAAAACCACATCAAGTGTCACTGTATTCCTTGGCTTAAAAACTACCGCAATAAATAAAATAATTTAGTTCAAAATGCAGGGGAATTTATCCCAGATTTCATCCAGGCTGTTTATTACAAAATGCAGCAGATTATTACAAAATATGGGCGTTATTACATAATGAAGTCGAACATTTAATACACTTTCTTGAGTTATTACATAAGACGGTGTTATGTATTGACTCTACAAAATGCAAAACATTTTCACTTTATTATGTAGTAACACCCACATTTTGTAATAAAAAGAATTCCCTGCATGTTGAAATAAATTATTTCATGTGCAATGGTCATCACGAAATGCAGGATGTGCACTCTTTTTTTTTTTTTAATGAAAATGTAATATGGTGTACTATATCATAACCCACCAAAATGGATGTCTTTATTCATAAAAATCTTTATTCATGACTCACCATCACGCAGCAAATGCTGTGAACCTCATGAATAGGATGACATTGAGAGCACTATAGCATAGAACTTGTCAGGTTGTTTTTATTTTCATCAGTTAGGTTCATCACACCTCTTTGTGTCTTTATTTGCTGCTCTAATGCTCAGGACACAACAGGAGAGCTTTTCAAACACAAAACAGGCCTTTTTTCCTTTTGTAACAGGGAAATTTTTAATGAGTTGCAGGCATCATTCAGCATTTAGCAACGTGTATACTTACAATGACTTTAGTTTATGCAGCTTGTCAAAGTGGTCAACTTGGAGCTCCACAATGGGATTGTATGATATATTCCTGTTAAATAAAGATGAGAAACTCAAGGATAAGGACATAGCAAACAAGCTTTCAATGCTACAGTTCCATAAAAACATGATGGATGACTGGAGACAATATCCCTTCCTTTCTTGTTCTACTTTCTGCTGCATGTTCTGAAGATGTGTCCTTCCACTATTTCTCTTCATATGACATCTTTTTATCCACCCACTGCAATGTTGTTATCTGTCAGAGTTTCCATACATTGACTGCCTACTGCTTAAAGGGAAATTCCACTCTTTTTAAGCGGCTGTCCAGTAAATGTTTATGGTATTTGAAGTCAACTGAAGCAATAAATTCCTCAGAAAACTGCTGCAAAATATCTTTGTTCTTCCTGCATCCAGTGATGTCACAGTGATGTAGATGTAGATGTAGAGGAAAAACTACAAGCTATTTCAGCTGAAGGTTTTAATTTCCACCTCTCATAAATGACAACCTTAAAGCGATATTCCACTCTTAGTTAATCATCCACTCAATATGTACTCACCCCTATGCTGATGTGAAGATGGGGAGTTCGATCTTCAGTTCACAAAACAATCCTGGAGTTTCAGCAGAAAACAGGGTTGTGATATTTTCACACATGCATCCATTAAGATATATATGAAGTCTCGCAAGATCAACGCCATGTTTACATGCAATAGGCTACATGCTACAGTTGACATTTTGGCTAAAAACATGGTGTAAATGGCGTCTTTTGTGGTTAAATTTTAATGTTGCGGCTCGCGGACACTTACACCACATGAGCAGGATGGAGACATTTTGGGTTTGTTTTGTGTTCTTTTTTTTTACATTTACATTTGATCTCCATTCACTGCCATTGTACTGGATTTGGCTGCAACACTGTTTTCTGCTGAAACTCCAGGATTGTTTTGTGAACTGAAGATCTTCACCCATCCTCACGTCGGCATAGGGGTGAGTACATATTGAGTGGATTATGAGTCTGGGGTGGAGTATCATTTTAAGACCTCAATATTAGGAAGGATTTCAAAACCAAAGCAGCAGTTCCAGAGTTTCCTCTCCCCAGTTTCAGAAGCTTTCTGCATTCTGGGGACTTTTAAAGAATGAAGAAATAGTTTAATAAGAAGTACACTGCAGTATGTTTATGTTAAAAACTTTTTACCTTTAATTCTCAGGAAAGAACAGAGAATAATTTCCCCCTCTGGCGAGAGCTTGTTTGAAACTCTGCAATAAACTAATATTCATCAGTTTTTATTCATTAATTCATTCAGGCTCCGTGCTCCAAGGAAAAATTTGATGTGGCAGATTTTGTAAAATGCATGCCCCTTTCCTTGAAAAACTTCTGTAAGAAACTGTAATTATTCTTTCAAGAACAAAATTTGTTTGAGTACTCTCTATATCTCTCCCTGTCTCTCACTCACTGAGGAGGCAACAGCAGACTTCTAGAGTTTCAGGGTTTATACAATGTCAGAAACGGGTTGTGATGATGAAAAGAAAACAATGGAGTGAAAATCTGTTCCAAACCAGGAGAAATACAAGAGAATTGTGACCCCCTGGAGGAAAACTATGAAAAACAGGAGTCTCCTGGGAATATTAGCAGGGTTAGCAAGTCTGCTGCCTCAGGGTAGTCTGGGAGCGTGCTAGAAAGTTTCTGTCACCTAAAACTATATTTTAGAACAGCTATGAGCTGTTATTGGTGTGGGTGTTCGCTCACATGCAATGGATCCATGTAGGCACTTGCATAGAGCTCAGCTTTCCTTTTTACATACACTGAGGAATTATGGCTTTATCCACATGAAAAGTGCTGGAATTTCCCTTTATAATCAAGATAAGATAAAATAAGATATTTCTTTATGAATCCCACATTGGGAACATTTGCAGTGTAACAGCAGTAACTGGATAGCAAAATAGAATAAGAATCAATAAGAAACAGGTAACAAAGCAACATAAATAAGAAAATACTGTATTAAAAACAGGAACACTGTATGCAAGGGGAAATATGAAAATATATAGTAGCAATATATACAATATAATCAATAGGCAGACCTAAGAAATTTAAGATTATCATGAAGTCAAATCTAATTTTTGACAATTTTTTAAAATCAGTAATTCTGTCTCTGTATAGTAGTTTTTATTTATAGTGGCGGAGTCCGCCATTCCTGCCTAGGATTCAGATTGCCTCTAAGAATAAGAGAATAACAGGAAAATGATGAAGCATAAAATCCAGTGTTATTTTATCTCCTTGATGATAGTCTCACTGTTTACTGTTGACTCTCT
>JAJHUR010089698.1:0-21943 GCA_027495735.1 Lutjanus campechanus
CATTATTAGCATTAGCATTATATCACTTGTGTTTCATTGTCATTGCTGTTGCTGCTATGACACCTGAATTTTCCTCTGTGGATGAATAAAGGCTCATCTCATCTTATCTAATGTATTTGCAGGACCTTTGTATATTTAGTAGTATTTTATGCACTTGTGGCACGTTTGTGGTTTTGGTTGTGCTTTATGTATTTGCAGCATGTGTCTGTATTTAGCTGTGTTTTGAAGTGTTTTCTAACTGCAGCACATGTGTTGTCTAATTGATGAAGACATTTTCATAATGTGTGGCCTCAGGGCCACTGTAGAAACATCTGTAGTAGTGGTGACAACAGAGAAGGTGGTTTCTCCAACTACTCAACAACACCTCCAGAGGTGTCCATGTTTTTCATGCCACATCTCATTCAGTCCCTAGCAGTTATTCATATTCTTTTCACAATTTCACGTTCAGCAGGTGGATTAATTAGTGGCTTAGCTTTTGAAATCATGCTGAAATCACACGCCTGCTATCATAAAATCCTGTGGTTTGTTTGTTTGTTTGCACGCCACAAACAAACCGTACAGCCCAGTCTTTTCAAGCCGACCCCCGTTGTTTGGATCGCACCAGGCTTCGACTGACAGCTTTCACACCAGCCCAAACGAACCGTGCTTACTCTGGTGTTAGACAGAATAAATGTTTACCCGCTGTTAAGAGCAAGTGTGCAAAGCCAAAATACATTTTTGAAATCACAGTCACAAGTGTTTGTGATTAACCATGATAAATTGGTCACATATTTATTTACATGATGTTGAGATTCTATGAAAAACAGACACTTGCTGTGTGCAGTTCGCCAACTCACACTTTTGGCTTTTCTCACACACAGTCTCAGTCTCACACTACACAAACAAATGTCACCACAAATAAAACGAAGGAACAACACCCTCCAGAATAAGAGGAAAAAATAAATTTACAGGCACAAACTGACAAAAAAATCCAATACTCAATAGGAAGGCTGATTGACTCACTCCTTGCGTCTATTGAATGCTGCCCCTCACACGTTGATCTCCAAATGTCCACTGGAAATGTTTCAGAAGTGGAGTGTCAAGCAGTCTGTTCAGGGTGTATTCCACTATGGAACTTGAGTCACATGATAAAACTGGGGGAGATGGGAACTGTGTCTGTTCAAAGACCGTCTGCGCCGTCACATGTGAATATGCTCCTTGATCCTTCCACTGACTCCTGCTCAATGACCTGTGTCCCCTCACAGATGAGGCTGTGAGCAGTGTTGGTCTGGTGTTCACTGACAGCTGGGGCCAGATGTACAAATTATGTGTACACACTAAAACTATGGATACACCATTCTCAACACATTCAGTGGCATTTATCAGGGCTGAAACTAATGAATATTATTATGATCATTTTCTCGATTAGTCGATTAGTTGTTAGGTCTATAAAATAACGGAAAATGGTGAAAAATGTTGATAATTGTTTCCCAAAGCCCAAGATGACGTTCACAAATGTCTTGTTTTGTCCACAACCCAAAGATATTCATTTTACAAAGAGTCAGAGAGGAGTAAAGAAACCAGAAATCTTTCTTCTTAAAAATATTCAAACTAATTAATTAATTATCAAAATAGTTGCCTATTAATTTAGTAGTCAATTCATAATGAATTAATCACTGCAGCTGTAGTATTTATAAAAGGGGATTGTGTGCATCTCATGCATACTTCAGACCTGGGTCCTGATGCATAAAAATCTTGTGTAGCAACTAAGCACTGTTTGTAGACTTACAAAGCTGTGTGTAGACATTGTTTTATAAATCCTAATAATTGTGAGCTCGATACATTAATCCTTGATTATCTTTCTGACATTAAATAATAAGGTTATCAAAAGTATCTTCAGCAGCAGCCATGGGTTCTGTTCCAGCATGTGGTCCTTTGCTACATAACTTGCCCCCACTCTCTCCCCTATTTCCTGTCTCTCTAAAGCTGTCCTGTCAATTAAGGCTGAAAAGCCAAAAAACGATCTTTAAAAAAAAAGTATCAATACTTTTTCATTACCATGTGTTGAAAAAGATTCAATATCCATTAATCATAGTATCAAAAGCACTGAAGCTATAAAGAAAATGAGTGCTCATTCAAGACCTCAGTTCAGTCTTTATTGTCTTGCCTGAAATTTGGCTGGCAGCAAAGCCAGGCAGTGTTCACTGACTCTTTGTGTACCAGCACTATGCACAGTTTCTTCATAAAAAAAAGAAAAAGTATGCTTTCTGTGTGCTTAGAACTTTAAAAAAAAATATTTTTGCCACCACAAGACATATTGAGTATCATTTTTTAATGCTAGTATTGCTTTGAAGTTTAAAATTTTTGTCTCGTGACAGCTCTATTTAATAATTATGACTGAGGTGTGTGATCACATAGCTGCAGCCACATGTGATGTCATGGTTGAATCATCAGTTGCTGTTATTGTGTTTTGGCATTTGTTTTGTCATGCTGAATGGAGACCTCATACTGTGTAGTCAAAGAACATCGCACAAATATACTGAATATCAGCACGGCTGTGATTCGGTCAGATATTCACAGCGTGTTGACATTCAGTAAGACAACATGACCTCAAGTGTGATATTGCTTTTATACAACATTTCTACAAGCTAGAGTTTTAATCGGGCCTGAAAAGTTGAGCCTGACAGGGCACAAGCCTGACGAAATTCTGTCTGAAACCAACCTGAACCTGACCCTCATTAGCATATTTCAGCTGGAACCCGATTACAGCCCGACATATTTCTTAACAAGCTTCCCTCTGTGTACCAAACAGTAGGAGTTGGCACTGACAGAGACAATACATGGGGGTAACTGAAATTGGCAACGGCTAAATTTGGGATAAAAATGGGAAAAAAAAAATACAACCCAGACCTGACATGAGCCTGAGAAATATGTGAAAAATAAGGCCTAACCTGATCCGAACCTGTTGGCTCACATCAGGTCCCATCAGGCACAGTCGCAGGCTCTACTACAAGCGTGATTTTCTAGTCAACAGATTCCGATTTGTTTGTTAATTTCATTTATTTGGCTCAGTCAACACAAATAGTTTCGCAGGTGGACTGGACTGTTGCCAGGCAGCACATAAGCATTTTCTTGCATACCAACATTAGCTTGTTAGCTGTCTGTCCAGATGGATCCATTAAACTGCCTCAAGACTGTATTCAGCTCGGTCTTCTTAATGGACTAAAAGGAGATGTTTCTATTTTTGAGACTCACACTGGTGCGAACGAAAACCAGTTGAAAACCAGTTGTTGGACCAAGACCAGTTGAAAAGGTGGGTCTTGGTCCACTTCCAATCAGACTCTGGGGCAGCCACAGGATTTTATGATAGCAGATTTGTGATTTTTGCATGAGTTCAGAAAACTAAAAATCCATCTGCTGAAATCTACAATGATTAATCGATTAATTGATTATTAATCGATTATTATATTAATTGGCAACTATTTTGATAATCAATTAATTGTTTGAGTATTTTTTTTAAGAAAAAAAGGGTCAAAATTGATTGTTTCCAGCTTCAATATGAATATTTCTGGTTTCTGAAGACGTCATCTCTGGGAAACACTGATCAGCACTTTATACCATTTTGTGGACCAAACAACTAGTCGATTAATCAAGAAAATGATTGACAGATTCATTGATAATGAAAATAATTGGTGCAGGAAAGACTGGAAAAATAGGCCCAAAAATGCTGGAGCACACGGACAGAAGATTATGACAGGATCAATTAATCAAAAAAACAAAACAAAACAAAACAAAAAACAAAAAAATCACCAGATTAATCAACAATGGAAATAATTGTTAGTTGCAGCCCTAGTGAAATCTGTTCATGAAGCGATCTTATAGTTGATCTGTATAAACCATGTCTTTATAGAAATCATCACGTATACACGTCAGCACAGGAACTGTCTCTAATGAATAGATCAAAAGCTGTTCCATGTACTTTGTTAGAACATTCACTCTGAACCTGAAATCGTTACAGTACAAGACACCTCTTTTCTGACCTGTCTCTATGGTCTCTACCTGTTAATCATTCTAACATTAATGTAACGCAGGGGTGTCCAATGTTTTTACTTTTCAGATCTACTTTTACATTTTTCAACATCACAACAAGACTGAACAGTCCAAAATTCTCTGTCCCATGATAAATCTTGTGTCATACAGCAGACACATGTTTTACATTTGAGAGAAGGTAGTGATTACCTGCTTAATGGGATCTTTGGCATTGGCAGGAAGATGCTAGTTTCTCATACTCAGGAGTGTAGCAACTGGTGCCAAGTCTCAGGCTGGAGGATAGGTGCTCATTTGTCATAGTGGATCTGAACTTGGCCTTTATGGTTTTCATGTGGGAGAAGGCAGATTCACATAGGAAGGTGGATCCAGATAGGGCTGACAGGCAACAGGCACATCTTTCTCATCTTAGGATACTTCTCCTCTGAGAGCTGGTGCCAAAATTTCACCCTTCATGGCAGTGGATGCCCTGGATTTCATCTGAACGTCACTCTGATGGGTGAGAATTTCTGTTTCCACTGCAGTAGTGTCCAGGAGGAAAATGTCCCCACTTTGGAGGCAATGTCATCCACATCAATGTCAGTGTCAAACAGGAAACACATGTATGAGGCTAGGCCTGGGCAATACAGCTGAAAAAAAAGTTTCATATTGAAAATGATCAATCATGTAGCTCAGGATTGATGACGTGTACTTCAAAG
This sequence comes from Lutjanus campechanus, assembly GCA_027495735.1. Lineage (NCBI taxonomy): Eukaryota > Metazoa > Chordata > Actinopteri > Lutjaniformes > Lutjanidae > Lutjanus > Lutjanus campechanus. Next base: position 4,725 of record JAJHUR010089698.1, read on the forward strand.
GATGAAAACGGCCTGTTTGTTTGTTGTATTAACGGTCTCAGTCGGGACAGTATTTCTGCAGTTTAATCACAACACCAATCTGATAGCTGTTCATCCATCCATCCATTTCTTTATTTATGGTTGGGTCGTGATGGAAATTGTTTTCATCGTCATACACTGCAGCAATTACTGACATGATGAGGGTTACAAAGGCTCAGACTTTGTCTCTCTGTCTGTGTTTCCGTCTGTCTTGTGGCGGTTTGTCTTTGGCAGACTTATTAACTCCATCACTCACCCTGACCGCAATACAGAGTTGTATTTCTGCTTGTTATAGTTTGTGCTGTACCTGAGACTCCATCTAATGCTGTTGGTGTCTGCTAGGGATGTTCCTGGCGATTTATATCCCTGTCGATTAAATGCAAAATTTAATTCAGACTAGTCTATTAGTCTAACAGAAAGAAAACACTCAGAAAGCAATTAAAATTGAGCACTATTTTATTAATTGATAATGTTGAACACGGTCTGAAAAAATGTTGTCCATTAGGGGCCATTTGAAACCGTTAATCACAGTCTACAATTGTAATTAAAAAGCCGATAACGTGTGGCACTTTGCACCATTCAATGCAAACATTGCACATTATCCTTCAAAACATTACAACAACTTACTACATGCTTCACCTTTTCAGACCAAAAAGGAACACAGAATGTGGGGCTAAACAACATTGTTTAACCAGAGCTGACTACCAGCCTGCTACACAGTGTGGCTAACGTTAGCAGCGCTAGCAGCAGCAGCCTGCTCTGCTTGCAGGTTAATGTCCGTGTCTGTGCTGAATGAGGTCACACGTTGCTCCAGCTGAGTGCTTATATACTAGTTCATTCTGTCACAGCTGTCATTCAACCTTATTTTCATTTTCTATATCAAAACACTGCCAAACCACGCTGGTTTTATGAGCTTTTATGAACATCCAGGGTTGTGTGGGCCATCAGGGCATACATGCTGGGCGAGAGAGGCTGCCGTCTGATGGGGCTACAGCCCCAACTAGTGGCAGGCAGCTGTGTAACACCTTAGAGATGACGGGCAACTGACATTCTGCATCAATAAAATATTGATAAATAGTTTCACTGACTATTTCTGATGCTGACGAACAGTGGTGGCAATGTTTAATTGTGTAGTTGACTAACTGCACACATCCCTAGTGTTCATATTCATAACACTAGCGCTGTCCCCAACTAGGACTGCAACTAACAATTATTTAATTGTCGATTAATCTGTCAATTGTTTCCTCGATTATTTAATCCTGTCACAATCTTGTCAATTGAAAAATAAAACAATGTGTTAGTTTGTAGATCTCTATATACTTTCTGACCCCCCTACCCTGTTTGTGGCACTCAGTTCTAAGCACACAGTTCCTATACTGAAAACATGAATCTTTAAAAACGCCGCACAAATATATTGTTTCACTCAGGAGCAAACAGTGCATTGAGGACTATTTTCAGTGGCTGATTAATACACATTTGTACTCAAGTGAGTGTTTTTGTGGCTGCAGGGTGGTCTGTGTGAGTCAAAATAAATAAGAGCGTGTGTGTTCATGGTAATGAAGGAACATCATGTCACCCAGTCCAACAGTGTGGCTCATTGATGTGACAACAATGGAGCTTTATTGCACAGAGGAATAGGATATATCAAGCGTTGGATGCCTATAAAGTATGTCTAGCAGGATCAATTTATTGTTAGTTTGGGTTAATGGTTATATAGAATATCACTATTATCGTTAGTGACAAACAGCACCAGTGTCTGACCGGGTACAAGTTATTGTTTTAGAGAAGATAGTTTATCTTGTCCTCAGCAAAATGCTTCACAAGCAAAATAAGATTTATTGACTGCTGACAGTGTTTTTTAATAACAACATTTGAGGGGATAAAAGCCTACAGCATGCAGCTTTAACTGGGGGCCTCTTTTGTCAAATGACAGGAGGCCAAGGGACAGTTAATAAATAAACAATATTTATTAGATACACTGAAAAATCTTTAAAGGCCCATAACTAATCTTTCTTTCTTTTCAAATTAACTGATGTATTCATATAACTTAATTAACTTGGTACGAGGATTGTTTTGTTGTTTTGTCCACAACTCAAAGATGTTCAGTTTACTGTCAGAGAGGAGTAAAGAAACCAGAAAATCAGATTGAAGAAACTGGAATCAGAGAGTTTAGACTCTTTTTAAAAAAAAATTATTATTAAAAAGTGACTCAAAATGATGAATTGATTAATTAATCCTGTCACAATCTTGTCAGTTGAAAAGTAGGTCTAAACATATTTGGATGAAATTTCCACCCAGTGAAACATTTTTTCATTAGAGGCCATGATAATGAATCAGCAGCTGTGTGTGCATTGTGGATGGTAGTATATCATTGTTTATTTTAAAATTGTAATCCTACGAATAATCCACATTTTTATTAACTTTATCTGTAATCTGATTTTGTCTGTTTCATCTGTAACTTTAATGGAATACAGCTAACTTTTTTAGCTTATCTTTTAGTTACTCCCCAAGCCTGAATATGTCCCCAAATCCACCAGGATGGAAATTTTAATAATTTGAGGCAGTTTCCTGGAGTCTAGTTTATCTCTTAGACTCATTTAATCTTCATGGTTACAGGAAGTAGGAATGGGAACAGGACTTGTAGTGGAGCAGCTCTCCTCAGCCTGATATGGGCCAGGCTAATGATTGGAGACTGGGGATCAGGGCAGAGGGGAGTTCACCACACTAAAGTCAGTCTGCTTAGAAACCCCCCACAAATCACTCTGTACTGCAGTTTTAGTAGTTTAATTACACATCTCTGTGCTTGTGATCAGAGTGTAGAGTTTGTTGTTGGCCTGTTTAAAATGCAGACCAGAGCTACATTTTAAAATCTGCACATTTTCCATTGATCAATTACTTCTTGAGAAGTAATATAATCATCATGGTCTATAGTGAATAACATGAGGCAATTAATTAACATAGAGTATACAATACACTATTAAACCTGATGATAATGACATGAGAAGTATAGTTCATTACTGTCTTAACTCCTGTGTATTGTGCTCTCTATTAAATGGAAAAATTATAATGCAGTTCCACTGCATAAAGTTCTGTCTTATTAAGAGACAGTTTATTCAGTTTATGCCGTGTGCCTGTTGGCTTATTACTGTATGCACACAATGCTGAGGGATCAGACATTATCTTCTTTATCCATTAATTATGTCTGCTCTCTTAGGCTATAATGAAGTCAGTAAATAAAATTAATTTCATAAATTTGAATTTTCGGTTATGTACAATATGAAATTGTCTGAATTCTGGAAACTATGCTGTTACCACATAAAAATAGCTGGCTACATTAGCTGTTTTGAGTCATGGCAGTCATGAACATTTCTTGAAGCCTTAAAGGCACAGTCCACCCAAAACTGAAAATTCAGTCTTAATCTGCTCACCCACATCCTCACTGAACGTCCACAAAACTCTGCTGGAGTTTCACAGGAAAACAACATTGCAGAATCTCCCAAACAATGGGAGATTTTTTTTTACGAAAAAAAGTTCAAATTCTCTGATTTCAGCTTCTTAAATGTGAATATTTTCTGGTGTCTTTACTCCTCTCTGACAGTAAACTGAATAATTTTGAGTTGTGGACAAAACAAGACATTTGAGGACGTCATCTTGGGCTTTGGGAATCACCGATTGACATTTTCTGACATTTTATAAACCAAATCGATTAGTGGAGAAAACGACCAACAGATTGATCGATAATGCAAACAATCATTACAGCAAGAAAGATAGGTCCAAACATGTGGAGCACATAGATATATGTATGTCTGAAGCTTTTTTTTCAACTGACCAGATTGTGACACGACTTATTAATCAAGAAAATAATCGACTGATTAATCGATAATGGAAAAATCGTTAGCTGCAGCCTGACTGTGCAGTATATGATGGGGCAGCTGTAACTCAGCAGGTGAGGACAGTTGTGTCCCTGTCTGACTGCAGTTCAGAATCCTGAAGCCCACTGTATGGTCTGTTAACAAGCCTGCAGTCTCCAGCCATCGGCATGTCCCCAAGTCCACTGGGAGAGCCACAACATGAGCAAACTGCTGCACAACACATTCTCTGGAAATTAATTTGAGAAGACATTTATAGATACAATAAAATAGCCTGATCAGAAGGTCTGGTTTTTTCCCCACTGAAGATTTACATCTGGCTATTTATCAGGCATTTAACTGTACTTGACAAGGCGAGCTACTTTATCACACTGACACAGAAATCCTGCCTCTGTCCTCAGGTTGTGGTTTTGTCAAGGTAAGAGTGAGGCAACGGTCGTCAGGCCCAAGATTGTCTCCTTGCACTGAAACATGAATTCCACATTTTGATGATGCTGCATGAATGTATTCATTGTAAAGACCTGAATGACTTCAGGCATGGCTCCAGGGCTGCAACTAAACATTACTTTCATTACTGATAAATAGTTTAAAGGAGGAAACTGTAATATATTTACTGTAATAAATCATAAAGTGACTATTTCTGTAAAGCTAGGGTATTACTGAAGTGCAGTTTTTCACTTTATTTGAAGTGGTGTGCATAAAACTGACATGACACCTGTCATGAACATGACAGAGTCTGTATGAATGTTTATAACTGTTGTTATTAGGTGTTGTTTGGTCAGTTATGGCATTTTTAATGCAAAGTTGATGTCTTTGTTATGAATAGATTCTAACCAAGGCAAAATGTGTTTGTTATAACACCTTGACTTTAAGACTGCATAACCTGTCAGTGTCTTTGTATGACAACTTGACATTAAACATCAAACACAGAGAAACTATTTAGCTTTATGTTTGAACATTATATTATACTGTCATATGTGGTTGTTTTTTTCATTTTCATGAGACCCTAATAATCGTTTCATGAACATTTTCTTGGTCACAACTACAGTGATGCATTTTGGACTTACCATAAAGATGTTATTAAGTATTATTACACTGTGGAGTGCTTTTATAATGTTTTTATTTGCAGTGAAACAGGAAGTCGTTGTAACTTGGTGTACAGCGTGGCTGTCATTGTGTTCACGTGTATTTGTTGTGTGTGTCTGTGATCATGGCAAAATGTGGTCCAGGAGACACCTACTGTAGCAGGATGATGTCTTGAAATGTCTTGTTGTGTCTGTCCAAAACTCAAAGATTTTCAGCTTTAATATAAAAAATAAAGAAAAGCAGGAAATCTCAGTATTTGAGAGGCTGAAAACAGCATTTTCTGACATTTTTGCATGAAACATTAATTTATTAATTAATCGATTATCAAAATATTCAAAAATAATCTTTTTTACCTTTGGCCTGGTCGGGCAAGTGAGTGGCTAGATTTACTAGCCTGAAGTGGAATTTTACCTGCCGGCAAGCAGGGAATTCTTATTGTTGAACCTTGTATGTTGGTACTTTAACAAATAGCACTACACCTCTGATTATGAGTACAAAAGGAACACTTTGTAGAGTCAGCTCTAGGACTGGGCAATATATTGATACTATATTGTGTTTTATATCGTAATTGTATCACCTCGGCTGCTTCCACTCCTTGGTGTACACAACATGTCTTCAGTCACAACCTCCATGATCTATATCAAGCGATATGAAACTTCACTATCGTGATAGGTTTTTCAGCCATATCACTGAGGCCCATTCTGCTCCCTCTGTAGTGTTTATATTCCAGTTTTGTTTGACCCCTCTTGTTTTCACCATGGGTGCCAAAAGATTTCCACAAAGGATACACCTGTCCATCCTCGCTCACAGCACCTCCAAACCTGCTCTCTCCTCTTCACCACATCCTTCATTACGATGCGCTTAGATCAATTTCTGGGTCAGGCAGGACGATTTAAGAGCGAGGAGACAAGGAGGCACAGAACAGAGAAATGAGAGGAGCAATATGTCTTTTGTTATTGTTCTAATGTGAGAGAGACCCCTAGTGGCAGAACTTACAGATTATGGATCACTGCTGTTTGAAGCTGCTGATAACTGTGTGCTCTGTATGATTTGTATTCATGTTTATCTGTCTGTCCCACAGGATGAGTTCCATCCGTTCATCGAGGCTCTGCTGCCACAGGTCCGTGCCTTTGCATACACATGGTTCAACCTCCAGGCCAGGAAAAGGAAGTACTTCAAAAAACATGAGAAAAGGATGACTAAAGAAGAAGAGAGAGCTGTCAAAGACGAGCTGCTGGGGGAGAAGGCAGAGGTGGGAGGAATATATTGAGTGGTGGATAGTAAAAATAAACTAGTTTTGCAAATCAAGTAGCTAAAATTAAGGTAATTGGGCCTAAACAAAGTGAAGACATTTGATTTGCAGTGTTTTACAGCATATTAATATACTTTACAATATATCATTCAACATGTTAAGAGACACAACTCCGTTTATAATATCATTCTGTTCCTAGGTGAAACAGAAGTGGGCCAGCCGTCTTTTAGCCAAGCTAAGAAAGGACATCAGACCTGAATGCAGAGAAGACTTTGTTCTGTCAATCACTGGGAAGAAAGCTGCATGCTGTGTCCTGTCAAACCCTGACCAGAAAGGCAAAATGAGACGCATAGACTGTCTCCGACAAGCTGACAAGGTAAACTAAACACCACCTAACAGGAGGACTGCGTGATGTGTCATTTCAGCATTGATGCCGCAATGTGCATGTGTACAACAGTCAAATTGCAGGGCCTGTTTGCTTGAGCAAGCTTGAATAATAAGTAAATGCTGATGATTTCTATAGTTCTACATTCACTTGTGAGACTGAGAGTAAAAATCAAACGGTTACATTATGATTGGTTTTTTTGTGTGTGTCATGGGGTCATAAAGGTGTAAAGTGTATGTACTTCAAAGGACAACAGTCATGTCTCACTATATGGATTTTATTTCAATATTTTGCATAAAATGAGTAGCACAGCGGAGCAATTCCTTTATAGAAACAGAATACAAATGTATTTCATGGACTCTAGACCAAAGTAAGTTAGAAGTACTGAAAAAAAGTTTAGGTTAACAGAGCTTGAATAGTTTGTGTCACATGTACTCCTTGATTAGAGGTAAATTAAAACGATTGATTAAACCAACTCAAATATTTTCAGTGAATGGAACTCAGAATTTTCATTCAGCTCTCTCGCTGCAACAACTTAACACAAGTTAAAGCTGAGAAAACTCAAAATTTCTATTTCAATTTACTTCAATAAGTTTTGAGTTCTACCAACTAATGATATGTTTAATTTACCTTTCTTCTTCACCCATTGAAGTAAAAGTGAATAATGGTTAATAAGTTTCATAATATATCATAGATATGGCAATCGTTTAATTTTCAAGTACCCAAATAATGACAAATCAGGTTCATAGTTCAATGTGAAAATCTTTTGAAACACGATTTTTTTTTTTTTTGGGGGGGGGGGGGGGTTCTAAAACTCAAAGATTAAATTTTATTTAAAGAAGAAAAGTAACTTATCTCTACAAAAGATAATGGGTTGGCAAAACTTTGTTAGGTTATTATTTAAAGCAAATAGTATAATATTTTGTTAACTTTTTAGTTAGCTACCAAACAATATAATTATATTTTTACATTATAACATTTTTTTCTTTCTTAATGTCGTAGCTAGCTAGCAGACAATATAACATTTTGTTATACTTAATTAGCTAGGCCTTGACATTTTTTATTTATTTATTTTAATTTGGGTAAGAAAGAGTCTCCATATTGATTAAATAGTGTTTAATTTTGGTTAACATAACTAAACGTAAATTTATATTAGTTTTTAATTGTGCAACAGAGCTCTGCTTAATTAGAGCTCTGGTTTTACTCATGTAAACCTATTTTTTAAAAACTCTAATTAGAACTAGTCTTAGATATAATTAACCTTGTGGGCATAACTCAGTCTTGGAGCTTTTTTTCTTTTTTTTTTTACTGTCATCATGGTGTATGTGAAAATCATTTGTGGTATTAAACCTCACCAGTATGGAGAGCAGTGAATCGATGGTAACACATGGGAGCTGTGTTGTGATATTTAACTGTGGCCTGTCTGACAAAGCTGCCTGGACAACTGTCCCTTCTGAGTCTCCATCAAATGTGACATCATGTACTATCATTGGTTGAGTTATGAAGGACAGACAAACATATGCTTTCATACAGGATACAAATCATCTGATCTGATTCATGATTATTTTTGCCTTTTGGAATCTCGGGGGTTAAAAAGCTCCACAGAACTGTTGCCTGCGTCTGCTTCATTCAATGACACTGTTCATTTAGCATTTCAAAAATAGAACTGCTGGGAATCTTTGGTCAGCCTCACACGCTCAGTGTATAAAAACATGGAAGCAGCAACATGCTCCCTGATGCAGTAATGGAGAAGACTATTCATTTTCCTCTCTGTACATGTCATTTGTTTGCTCCATCTCACTTAATGAAAACACACACAATTCAATTTTTAGCATCAGAAAGTTGGCTTGGTTAACAAGTAACAAAACAGACTAATTTACAGTGAACTTTTTGGCCTGTATAGATGACTTGTTTTATCTGATCTTATCCAGGTGTGGAGGTTGGACCTGGTGATGGTGATTCTGTTTAAAGGAATCCCTTTGGAAAGCACAGATGGAGAGCGGCTGGTGAAGGGAGGCCAGTGCTCCAATCCAGTCCTCTGTGTCCAGCCTCGACACATCTCTGTCTCTGTCAAAGAGCTAGACCTCTACCTCGCTTACTACGTACAAGAAAGAGGTATGTAGCAGCATATCACTCAGTGTTGCTCTTTGTTGTGCAACGTTTAAGTGTTATCCTTCACTTGTAAAGTGAGACACATTATACTTCAGGTAAATGACAGAGACTGTGAGTGGTGACGGATTCTGCTGTCACCATCATGCAACCCAGAGGATTAACTAGAAGAGGATTCACACATCAGCGAAGATCTCTGCCAGGCAATCCCAGAATAATATTTGGACATAACCAGGCTTGGGGAGTAATGGATACATGTAACAGGATCATGTAATCTAGATACAAAAATGGTAACTGTATTCCATTGCAGCTACAAATAAAAAAAGATGTAATCAGATGACATACATTAAATAAAAATGGGGATTATTAATAGGATTACATTTTTAAAATAAAGAACAATATCCTACCATGCACACACAGCTGCCAATTCATTATCATGACCTCTAGTGAAAAAAAGCAAAAAAAAAGCAGTCAATCAATCAATAAATTGTGCACAACAAAGGAAGGAACAGCTGGACAAACTAATAAACCTGACAACAAACAGAAAACACTTAGAGCTGCAACAGTTAATCTGTTCTTAATCAACTATTAAATTAATCTGCATCTATTTTGATAAAGGATTTGGATTTTAGTTAAAAAAAAGTCCAAATTCTCTGATTTCAGCTTCTTAAATGTGAATATTTTCTGTTTTCTTTACTCCTCTCTGACAGTAAATAGAATATTCTTTAGTTGTGGGCAAACCAAAACATTTGAAGACGTCATCTTGGACTTTGGTCCAGAAAATGGTGAAAAATGTTGATCAAACAACTAATCGATTAATGGAGAAAATGGCCGACAGCTTAATTGATAATGAAAATAATCATCACTTGTGTGCTCCACATATTTAGACCTATTTTTCAAGTGACAAGATTGTGACAGGATGAATTAATCAATTAATCATTTTGAGTATTCTTTGATTAAAAAGTCAAAATTCTCTGATTTCAGCTTCTTACATGTGAATATTTTCTGGTTTCTTTACTCCTCTCTGACAGTAAACTGAATATCTTTGAGTTGTGGACAAAACAAGACATTTGAAGACGTCATCTTAGACTTCAACATTTTTCACCATTTTCTGATATTTAATGGACCAAACAATTAATGAGAATAATTGGCTGATTAATTGATGAGTATAACTGTTAGTTGCAGCCCTAAAAACACTATATTAGGCTAAACAATTTCACCACATTTTATATTGAGGTAATTGAGAAGCAAAGGAAAGTAATCATTACTTACATTACTTTAATATTGTGATACTTAACTAGCCCTAACTGTAAACTTTGTCAAAGAGGGAACTCATAAGATTACTCTAAAATGTAGAGAGGGTGTGTGCCTCCTGAACCCAAACAGGAAACTGGTTCAGCAGGAGAGGAGCTTCATAGCTGAAGGCTCTGACCGTCATTCTACATTTGGAGTCTCTAGGAACCACGAGGAAACACAGTGTTCCAGTGCGATGATAGGGTACTATGAGCTCTTTCAGATTTGATGGTGTCTGACCATTCAGGGCTTTCTTTGTGAGCAGAATGATTTTAAATTCTATTCTGGATTTTAGAGGGAGCCAGTGCAGGGAAGCTAATACAGGAGAAATATAATCTCTTTTAGTTTTTCTCTTTTAGTCAGTACACTTGCCGCAGCATTCTGGACCAACCTGAGAGTCTGTAGAGACTGATAGAGGCCTGATAGTAATGAGTTACTACTGCATTCATGTTTTCACCAACAGATGTCTCTGGTGAGCTTTCCAACCATTACATCTGTGTTTCCACCCGAGCTGTCCCACTGTAACTGTTGTTGCAGAAACATCTTGAAAATACATCCCCTGAAAATAAAACTCCCTGACTCTTCGGCCTGGTGAGGGAGGTCAAGTTTAGCCCCACACTGGTGTGTCTCTGAGTGTGTGTGTGTGCCAGTCTGTGTCAATAGTGTGTGTTGATGTGGGTTACCATGTTATTTTTAGCTTTGCTGCATCTCTCAGAACAGGGGATGTGATGAAGACCTAGTTCTGATTTTCTAACCAGGCTGACTGTGAGGAAGCTAACACGTCTGACTCTACTTTCAAGAGGAGGAACTACTAAAGGCCACGCTGTTGGCTTCAGCTCAGAAAACACAACACTATCTTCATTACAATCACTACTAAACTACGTCACTCCTCTTTAACTTAAAGACAAGTAATGTGATTTAATTACTAGCAATGTTGGGGATCTTTAAACTTTATATTTATCATATGTCAGTAACATAAGGTTTAGGTAACTTTCTATCACAATAATGGTATTTATCTCAATACAGTAGGCCTTATTGTTCTGTAAATTCAATTGAGAAATGGTTTAAAATAGGAGTTCACAATGTTCTGATATGCTGATATTTTCCAACTTATTTTGGCCTATTGCCTGTACTAATACATGCACGCATATTTTCCACCTAAATGCAGAGAACATTAAGTAATGGAATTAACATGTGCCTACTCTTATGGTGATCACCCACTGTCAGATATACAGCACTTTTCAAAGGTTTATATTCACTGGCCAAAACAAGAAACCTTCTGCTGACAGCTTTTTGCTGGTGCCTGCAAACTCTTAGATCACCTTTCTGTGTTAACAAGAAGGAAAATCATAGCCATTTCCAGCGTGTGGCTAGCTCATTAGCTCATTATGCTATTTACTCAAACATGCAACTTTTAGCAACCAAGCTTAATCTCATCTGCTGAACTTGTGGATGACATTTACATAACAAAAGTTTACAGAAAACAACATTCCTGGGTTTCATGTTGGACATAGAGGTTTCCAGTAGATTATAGTGGTAGTTTTGAAGCATGATGATCTGTGTGTATATGTTATTAACTTCTTAGCATTAATACACACCCTGCTTTCTGTCAGCACAGTCCTCTGATGCACTGACTTCAGACCGCTGCACTGTGTGCTGTTAATTTGTCTGTAAATATTAGCTGTTCATATCTTCCAACCATTATAGCACTGCTGGAAAGCCATTACGTTAACGTCACTCCTGCTGTGGCTGCAGCCATTATGCTGCTCTGAACAGTCATGTGGAGGATAACAGCAGACCTGGGACCAGCAGACCAGCCTCCTCTATGGATCATGAATGCATAAAGTAATACATTAATAAATTAATGAAAGTAGTGCAATGAATATATCCAAATGTAAGGAATAAAAGTAATGATTTTTTCCCTAAAAATCTAGTAAAAGTAACAGGGGCTGCATTAAAATTACTACTAACGTGTTACTACCAACTTCTGAGAACAACCTGTGGAAGTCACATGTTTGAAATAAAACTGAACATCATGAAACCTCACAATATCATTTCATTATCATGGAGACTTTAGCAAATAAAAGCTCATATCACTCGATATCAGACCGCCAGCTGCAGCCAGAGTTGATCAGCAATAACTAAACAGGTTTGGAAAAGCATCAGGATTCTGTCCTCATAGATAAAAAAAACACACATGTGCTGGGCACAAACACACAGGATCAATTTAAAAACAATTTATAAGAAAACAAACTCTTAGTTATGTTGACCCAGTGGAAATACATTAGAGGGTTACAGTTACTAATCACCTGTTAAAAAATGTAGTCAGTAACCTAATCCAAGTGTCACAATATTACAGTAATGTAACTTTATTATTTTCCATTACTTTTGGATTACCTCAATATAAAATGTAGTGAAATTGTTTAGATTTAAATAGTGTTTTTAGGGCTACAACTAGTGATTATTTTCATCATCGATTAATCAGTCGATTTCTCAATTAATCAAATAGTCGTTTGGTCCGTAAAATATCAGAAAATGGTGAAAAATGTTGATCAAAGCTCAAGATGACATCTTCAGACAACTCAAAGATACTCAGTTTACTGTCAGAAAGGAGTAAAGAAACCAGAAAATATTCACATTTAAGAAGCTGAAATCAGAGAATTTAGACTTTTTTTAATTAAAAAATTACTCAAAATGATTAATTGATTAATTCATCCTGTCACAATCTTGTCACTTGAAAAATAGGTCCAGACATGTAGAGCACACGCATGCACATCTTTACTGTTTTCTGAAATCTATAATCTGTTGACCATTTTCTCTATTAATCAATTAGTTATTTATAGTTATTTTTATCCATAAAATCCACAGCACACTTTTCCACTTTGCGTCAGTCCATCTCAGATGAGCTCGGGTCCAGAGAAGTTTAACTTGCATTTGTAGATGCAGCGACAAACTGTGTTTACTGACAACGGTTTTCCAAAGTGTCCATGTAGCCCACTTCCACACTGAACTACTGAGTTGTCCACCACAGTTGCTAACTTTAGTTAACAGCACAAGCACTGAAGACACAATGTACTTCCTGTTACATTGGCGAGCTGCCACTAGTCATCCAACCAGTAGCATTCTGTAATAACAAGTTGAGATTCATAACAGACACTTGTTGGGCTGACAATTTGATGATGTAGACGTATTAAATATAGACTACTGAAAGTGAAAGTATTGAAATGGAATGATTAAAATATAATGCATGCATTTCATGTTGTGATCGGAGACCACATCAAATGTTTCTGAGGGCCACCACTGGCCAGCAGACCACACTTTGGGAACTGCTCTAGAAGATTCATAAAGGGCTGACTCACTTATAGCAACACTGAATCATGCTCAGAACTTGTGTTAGTGACAGAACTGTATGAGAACTTCTGAACTCAGTTCTTTTTCTTTCTCATTTGTTTAACCTTTTAGATATAAAATGTCATCACCTCATCATTTTATCCTGTTACATATTTGAGTGTAATTTTGTCATAATTAGTGTCTGAAATCTTTATTATATTTAAATTAAAAATGTTTTCAGTGATGTCATTGTGACCTTTGACCACCAAAATCTAATCAGTTCATCCTTGAGTGTAACTGTTCATTTGTGCCAAGTTTGAAGAAATTCCCTCAAGGAGAATGTGATGACCTGAAAAAAAAAGCCATAGGTGTCACCAGCATGAAGCCAAAATTTTATTTTTTCAGTTTTTCAAAAATCACAGAGGTACTTCAGCATACAATCAGTGTGCACAAATCACACACACATCACTCACGCACTCACCCACCCACACCCACACCCACACACAGTAGCGATTGCATGATCCCCTGGTGGACATAACAATAATAATAGTAATAATAATAATAATAATAGTAATCAAATATCATCTGACTGCAGATTGAACATGATCAACATCCAGTGAGGTGAACAGAGGAGGTTCTGCAGCAGGATCTCTCTCGCTCACAGTGGCATCACAGTAGTCAGGACTGTGGGTTTAATATTGTGGTTGTTGAGGCAGCTGTAACTCAGCAACACTCACTCTTTAAAGAGAGTGTTAAGTACTTGACCTGAAAGTATACTTGGGTTTTATATCTGCAGACTGATTGAAGGCGGGCACTCAAACACTATTTTGGACAGGAAGTTATTTTTACCTACGCGCTTGACTTTTACAAAGTTACAGTATTTACTCTTGATGTGTTTTGTACATCTGTCTGAACAGCCTGATGTAGCACCTGATTTTAAACAAGCAGAGCTACAAAGTACTTTACTAGTTTCTCTAATGATTACCTGCACACATTTCTTACTCTAGTTTTCCCTCTAGTTTTGCCAATGCTCAAAATCATTTTTGTGGAGCAAATGGGAAAACAGCAGAGTAACCTTGCACAGCCACAACTCCAGCTCATATGACTAATTGAATACTTGAGAATGAAGAACCCAGATATAAGCACTAAAATTAAGAACCCAGGTATCAATGTTAAATATGATTAAATGTTCAAATACCAAGGCAAAAAAGGGTTAAGGACCCAGATATAATTGCTGAAACTGGCTAAGTACCCAGATATCAACATTAAATATGGTTAAGAGCTCAAATACCAAGGCAAAAAAAGAACCCAGATACAAGTCCTAAAAATGTTTAAGAACCAAGCTATCAATGCCAAAAATTGTTAAGAACCCAGATTTTATTGTTAAAAATGGTTAAGAATCCAGATATTACTACTAAATATCATTAAGAACCCAGATGTATGTGCTAAAAATGGTTAAGAACAGAGATATGAATCAAAATATGGTTAAAAACACAGATATCAACACAAAAAATATGATAAAGATATAAGATATAAGATATAAGAGCTAAAATGGTTTAAGCAGATATTTAAAAGTAACACAAAAGTTCCTTTCCCTATTAACTATTTTTAGAATCCAGTCAGTAAAGTAAAGTAATTAAATTACTTTGGGAGAAATAACTTGTAACTGTAACCAATTACAACATTTCATTAACTTGCATAACACTGTAATCTACACTTCTTGTTTGTGCAGGATTTTCTTTGTGAGTTTCCTGCTGCTGTGAGCTTGGTTGGTAGTTTGACTTCTTGTTTTACCAGCTGGTGACAAAAACCACTAACACACTAGTAATGTATGGGTGGAGACAGCAAAATGTATGACTATCTCCTGCCCTCTGCTGGCATAAAATATGTATAACATTTAAGTATGTAGGTGGGAAGAAGGGTAGCTCTTAATTTGTCCCTGTGGAGGAACTTCAGTCTAACAGCAGTAGAGATATGAGACAAAAGGAAACAGTAGTAAATAAAGAAAAAAACAACAACTAGGCAATACAATAATACAGCGCAGCACAATAAAAAAGAATAAAGAATAGAGATAATGGCAATGCTCATACGTAACACTGGTGTGAGAACAGGCACATCAATAAACAACAATACACACAGTAAGTGTAGCAGAACAGAAGTGGGAGAACCAGACAGTCAAGACTTCCAAATACCAAAAACACCAGAGTTTTATTCATTCATCAGCTCTGGCTTTATCATCCCAAAGCTGCTGCTGTCACTGTCAGAGAGCAGAGTTCCAGTCAGCCTGGCTCAGTGAAGCAGTTCATGTACATCCTAAACTACCTCATTTAGAGGTCTACTGTGTCGTGTATAATTTGTGAGGTGTTTTAAAAATCAAATATCTCTGCGTCTCCCTCCAGAGGCGGAGCAGAGCAGCAGTCCCAGTCGTACAGGGGTGGGCTCTGATCAGGAGGACAGTCGAACCGCCACCATGGGTAATGTAAAGGATCTTCTGTTGTAGAGGAAGATTTGTTTGTTTAAAGAAGATTCACTTTGTTACAAGTTACTCTGTGCACAGGCATAATCTTTATCATCTGTGTATAGACCTAAACTAATTTTGTTTTTCTTCATTTCCTCTCTCTTTATTGTCTTTATCAGTTTGTTCAATAATATAAACAAATATTATCGAATACAGACGTAGGCCATCAGCTCAGCTTGATGTGATAGATGGTTCATTTTGTAACTAGAAATTAATACCAAGTCCTGAAGGATATTTGAAACATTTGGAGGAGAAGAATTGTGATGGATGATGAGGAAGGAACCAGTCTTCCACATGTAGAGGAAGTTTATGGCACGTACTAGATAGCATCATCTGCCTCGGCTCCTGACACTTTGATATTCTTTGCACTAGAAGTTCAAGTGAAAAGATAAGCAGTAATGCTAACAGTGGACAACAATGATGAGTGACACACTCGTCACACTGTCATAATGTTACACAGTGCTAGATAAACCCACTGGTGGTTAGCAGGATTCAAACACTTGGCCCTTTCTAACAATCTAAAGTGCATGATTCAAAGTACAAGGATTTTAATTTATTCAAGGAATCCAAATCCACTGTTGCCATCTTACACCCTCTGTGCACAGGGGTGTCCCACTATATACCCATGACTTTTATTACATAATGTCAATTTATGAGCTCCATGGATGTTTTCAAATTGCCTGTTTTGTCAGACTAATAGTCTAAAACCACTAAAATATTGAATTTAAGATAAAATAAAATAGATGAAAGCAACAAATTTGTGAAGCAAGAAATAGATGTAGAAAAACTTCTAAAACGTCACACCTTTAACTGTTAGGTGTAGCCATAGGTGAAACACAAAATGTTATTATATAACTACAGATAATAATTATACATCAATAATAATTACAGTTATTACAAATAGCAATTATCAATACTTTTTTAAAGCTCTTTTTTTTTTTTAAATTTCTTCTCTGCTCTCAACCTCATAAAATGTTCTCTTCCCTAAGAGAAGAGCAAAAATAAGAAAAACTTTCAATCCCAGAAATTAATAGGTACTAACTGCAAAATTAGAACAAATTGTGGATACAAACAAAAATAAGAGAACGTTTGTTTGTAAATGGTTTCTTGCTTGAGGCCCATTGATTCTTTTTTTGTTTAGGTGGTTATACACTGTTGCAAACATACTTATGAATATCATATTCAATTTCTACCGATTTGTGCCAACAGATCCCTGTAAATCTGACAAACTGGACCTTTAAGACCTTTAATCATTGTTTTATTTGTTGACCTTGCTGCCCTCTAAAAATTGGACAAGACCAAAGGCCAAGTGTTCTTGCCCCTAAGATGATGAAATTCCAGGCCTGGTACACAGACACA
>JAJHUR010089699.1:0-23464 GCA_027495735.1 Lutjanus campechanus
GGAAAGGAAAAGAGACAGCACACACACACACACACACACACACACACACACACACACTCTCTCTCTCTCTCTCTCTCTCTCTCTCTCTCTCTCACACACACACACACACACACACACAATTGCATAATCCCCTCCCAGTTTCCCAGGCATAGTAAATAATCTACGAAACCTAAACCTAAACAGTTAAAAGCTAAAAATTAAAATAAAAGTACAAAACTGTGTGAGCATGAAGGTGTCCAATTTGAAAATACGTCCAGCATTTCTGTTGAGGAATACCAAACTGTTGTACCAGTCCCATAAATGACTTTATGGTGGCACCTTCATACAGGTCACCCAGTGCCAAATTACATTTCTTCACCCACTGCTTCCAAAGGGATGTTTTTTTTGTGTTTGTTTAACCAGATAGTATCAGGTAGTAAACCTTCAGGAGGATAGTTTGTTTTAACGGTTTTAACATTCATGGATTATAAAATTACAGTATGAAACAGCTCTTTGTTCAAAACATAACAGGATAAGCTGTAGACATGAGCAAGAACAGCATGTCTGCATTTATTAACCATGTCTGAATTCCTGTGTCGTATTTGTTGTCATGCTGTTGTGACAACAGTGAACTGTCAGTTTGTGTTACAGCAAATATAGAGATCCTGCATAGTATTCATAGATTCAAGTGACCACGTTTTACATATTATTGATAATGATTTACAGGAGAAAGCAGCGTTGCGCAATTTATCCAATAATTGAAAGGAGACACGACCACAGGACATGAAGGAGAAGTTTTAAAAATCCAGAAGTATTGCAAACGATGTCTGTCATCAATTAGTCAGTGAAAATAATTCTCACTCTGCATATCACAGTGTATTTAATGGCTGCAGTGACCACTGCCGCCTACAACACTGCCTCTGCTTTTGCCTCTTTAGTAAGAAATACATTATTACAACCTCCTTCAGTGTCGCCATGTTTGTTGTTATCAGAAATGTTTGGCCACTAAACACTCCCCATACCCACTGTCACTCAGTTTGTGCATTTGGAGGTTAGGATCCACTACGTTGAATGTCATTTCAAACCAGTCAGTCTGAAGGGGGAGTGGGTTATAAAGCCCTCCAACAGCAAGTCTGCATTGATGCAGGCTTACCAACCACAGTCCTCTCAGGTGCAGCACCTCGTTTGTGTCCGGGATGGATGAAACATCACAAAAGTTTGTTGGAGCAAGTTTTTATTCATTTAATTAATCATTGTTCCTTTTACAAGCTAATTTTGCCATACCATGTTACTGATGCTTATATTTTTGTCAGTGCTGTTTATAAGATAATCATTTTAATAATTATTTACTAAGAATTTTCATCCAGATGAATGTTCCTGTTTCCGTCAGAGAAAGGAGAGGGCATCCTAAAGCATGCCGGTGTATTTACACCCTATTTATTAAAAAAAATAAATAAATAAAAGTTATCCTATTTTGTGGTATCGAATGAGGTATTGAGTATCATTTTTTAATGTTAATATTTGTATCAACATTTACAATTCTGGTATTGAGACAACCCTAATCTGGAGGGTTAAATGAGAGCTAACCCTCAGTCCTGGCTACCAAGGGGACACCTGCGTGCTACAGGGGTCAGAGATGAACGGTAGAGCCAAAGGCAGGCTCTGGGTCAGAGTTTGGCTCTGCAGTGGCACCATGTGGTCTATCTACCCCGCAGCTCCTGTGCTCTTTCAGCACAGTGGCAGACAGTCAGGCGTATGAGATTATCTACCTTGACTGCGTCATACTGGAAAGCGTAGGCAGGTGCCCGGTGGTCATCATGCTGAGGTCAACTGGGCCGGCAGCCACGGTCAGTGGCACCGAGGCCTGTGGGGCAGCGTGGCTTTGGCACTAACAATGAGAGCAGTTTGATGGTTGTGACAGGTGGGAGGTGAGATCAAACTGGAGAAGCCGGAGCTGCTGGAGTCCACAGAGTGCTGTGAAGTCTGTTGTGTCCAAAGCTACGGACACATCTCACTGTTTGGAAAAATTATTAGCTGAGGTGGAGGGAGTCAGAAAAGGTGGATGGTATAGGCCTTTTTCACGGTAGCTGTATTGATATGAAACAGTAGAGTAAACACAGGTGTTACCAGTGATGCTAATTAAGGTCCTGTTGAATTTAGTGAACTATATCACAGTGATTCAACTGACTACATTTATCAACATTGGTTGGACTTCCACATTAAAATGAGCGAATTTTCCACATAAGAAAGTCATAATTTGAACTCAGATTGTTTCCTAAACCTAAGTTAATTTTTGTGCATTTGTCTAACCAAACCTTAACTATCGTTGTCACATCATGAAACAGATTTATTTTTTTATTACTGTAATGGTTTTGGAAGTCACAGACAACACAGGCAAGCAACATTTTACTGAACTTGTTTTGACATGTTGTTGTTGTGGTGGCTCTAAGTCAAGAGGAGTGTTCAAAGAAGACGCTGATAACCCTGGGGAGAGCTTTGCTCTTTTAGTGTGAAACATAAGGTTTAGCCCTGCTTGCCAGCCCAAAAGGTTTTTTGCACAGTCCCTAAAGTTACAGTCCAAATCCAAAGGGACAGAACACCCATAATTCAAAACAAAGACTATGAACTGTTATTACTCACAAAGTGATTGACAGGTAAAGACCTATGGTTGGCAATTGAATGTAAATTATTAATGGTGTTTGATGTTGTAAAAATGTGTTCATATCAGTAATATTTGTAGACACAGCAGCTTTGAGCTGAACGCACACATATTGATTTTTAATCATTAAAACGACTATTTTAATTATGCATGTGAATTAGGTTCAGATTTATATGGTCAATATAATAAAGGGCTGGTACTTTAAGATATAAATCATTATTAATACAGATGGGGTGTCAGCTCATCCACTTGTAGCAAGGCATACAAATCAGAGATATTAAAATTCAAATTACATTTCAAACTCTGGTATGAGGGTGAAGACGCAGCTCAGACTGAGTGGCTGTAAAAACGCAAACCCGGCAGCCATTACGGTTATCTAAAGTCTGCAGTAGTTATCTCTCTTAGGGAAAGATGGGTTGCCTTAAGATAAAGTCACTGTGGTCTAGTTTTTACTTACAGAGTCCAGATGATAATCACCTGTGAGAAACTCTAATCTTATCGCTGTTTGCTTTGGCGAGGAAAGCCCAGGAGGAAGACAGGGAAAGTGAGGAGCTGGCAGTAATGTTCTCCTGACTGGCAGGCGACCCGTGGCAGGATACTGTCAGACGTGACGAGGATGTAGAGAGGCAATGTGCTGGCTTTAAGGCCTGGCAGCTGCCTTGATGGCCAGTATTTTCCACCATACTAAGATTTATTTACATTATATACACAAAGACACGTTGAAGCCTAAAAGATATATAATTTGTGAATGTTTTAAAGCTCATGCCCGTCTGTTTTAGCTATTCGTTTATAGTAAAGATTAAATTAAAAATGCCTTTCAACCCACAGCTCCAGTAACATTATGCACCTTTTTAACTAGATATTTTTTTACTATTTTCTATCAAAATCCAATCATGTTTTCTTCCTGTAAATCTGCGGTGTGCTTTCATAAACTATTATCAACCAATTTAAACCAATAATATCATGACATTCACCCATCAGTCTTAAGAGCTAAGGCTGAGGCTCATTTGTTAGCTAGCTAACAAATGGTACATCAATGTGTCTTAGGGTGTTTGCCACTTCAAACTTTGTTCTGTTTCCCCACAATACCCACTGGCTACAATTTATTCACTGTGGGAAAAGTCGTATCTGTGACAACACATTATGCTCAAGGCATTTTATAGTGGACTGATTCAGAACAGCTAAAGTTAGCTACAATGAGCATATGATGGGCTGGGGGCCGGGCACCGCTGATTAATGTTATTATACAAAAGCACAACTGAATGCGTATACAAACTGATCTGGGTGAAATTGGGTCATATTTTATGGAGAAAAGGCTTTCGAGTCTTCCCTCTGATGTTGCTCAGCTGAGGCTAAGTTTGGACGTCTCCTGTCTCTGCCTGAACGTGCTGTGTCTTCATCATCCCCAGAGTCCTGTGTGTCACCTCAATAACGTTGCAGTATTACCAGCCGTCATACCAGCCGTCGTACCGACCTCCATTGGTCTCAGAGGCTGTGTCTCAGTGTAATAGGACTGCTAACTGTGCCAACAGGCTAATGGCAGATACAGCACAGTTCATAGCAGCATGTCGGTGACTTCATTGTTAAAAGAGAAAAGATTCATGCTGCAACAATCCTGCCGGCCCAACGCTAAGGTGCAGCTCCCGAATGGAGTTTGAAGTGGTTTTTTTTTTTTTCTGTGTCTAAAGTTGTGCTCACACAGAAAGCGAAGTGAATATTTGCCTCGCGTTACTTGCGCAAGCTTGATCACGAGATGTGTCGTCATTCACGTTACTTGTGCACGTGTGTTTATTCACCTCAAACAGACAGCTGTAAGCTAATGAGCCACTACTCAACAGCTAGGCTGTGTATGCATGTCAGTGTTTGTTTGTCAGTATTCTGCACTCACAAAAGAAGCCAATTCTTTGTCCTTCCTGTCTCTCTTCTTCCCCGCCTCCTCTCTGTACATTCATGCAGTTACATTAAAGTACATTTCTCCTCCAGTCAGCAGTCAACATGGACAGATACACTAATTAGCTTACAGTACACAGTCGAGTGAGGTTGACTCCTCCGTGGATTGCTGTTGCAGACAGGTTCAAAAGCAGGAGTGAGGATAAATCTTCTTTTTCATCTCAAAACTTTAAACACCTCTCACGGGTATTAGCATCACCTGGTGCCAATGATGCAAATTTACCTTTATTTGCATTTATTCGTGTCTTTACATTAACTTTGTGTTAAATCTGCTTGTGAGAAAAAAAATATTTGCTTTCAATGTGAACACACCGTAATGAAAAAATAAGAACATGGTCAACTAAGACTCCTCTTACCAAGTAAGAGTTGAGTTGACTGTTGGGGAAACACGGCAAGAAAATCACCTTTGACTATGCTCCCTTTCATTAAAAGTCTGTTAGTCTTGGAGATGTTCTGTCCCAGTCTCACCATGTTCACTGGGAGCTCCTGGTCCGGGAACAGTCCTGGCTAGGTTATTGAACCGCGGTAGTTGTATGACTGCAGGTGCATTGTGTTAACACTCGTTCAGTGCTATTGGCTACTGCAACAAGTCCCTCCCTAGCAGTCTGTTTTGAAGCACATAAATATACAGAAGCAAATAGCACTCTGCTTTTCCGCTTCCTGTGGACTTTAATGCATGTTTTGTTTTGATGCACCCAGATTAAGACGTGTGATTAATGTCTCATAATGAGTCACAGCACTGCACATTTATTGACTTTGTTGATTCTTCCAGACCACAGATTCACATTTTCTAAGAATACATTCACATTGCGAATCAGTATGCGCCACTTTAACGTTGTGTTCAGTCATCCAAGTGACTGAAACAGCAGCCCTGAATGTTTTGAAGTATGAGGCATGCTTGTTTGTCAACCAAGAAAAGAAGTGGCAGCAGGAATGGTTAATCGCCTTTAGGTAAATTGCCCCTGTCTTTTTTCTCTCTCGCCACATTGCCTCTTTCTTGTTGTCGTGTTGTACCATTAATTAGATTTACCCTGCTCAGCACAGCCCATTCCATTTAAAGTCTTTGACGGAGGAGGAAGAGAAAGAAGAGCAGGCAAAGAGGAGGGGGAGGAAAGACATAGAGCAAGAGGGAGGCAAAATAAATTAATATTTTGATGTTGAAAATGTTTGAAGCAGGTGTATTCAAAGGAAAAGAAAGGAAGAAACACTTTGTGCCTGTGTGAAAATCATCTTTACATCTGTAGTTTGCAGGAAGAATGGGAGATCAAGCATCTGACATGTATAAATTACCTCTTAGATGTCTAACCTTTTGAAAACAACTCTTTTTCTACTTGTCATGTGAAAATTTACAGTTTAATAGCTTGTTTTGGTCCCAGTGATTCTCAAATGTGTGATGGCTGAGCTGCATTTATTCATGAACAGCCAATGTTTGTTTGCATGAACTGTTTTTATATTTCTTGTCCATCATTTCTCCTTTGTGTGTATTGCAGGAGGCCGACTCATTCAAGTCTACCAACAAGATCTGCCGCCAGCTGATTTACCACCTGACCCCTCACTCCAAGTGGACAAGACAGAGCGTGCCCAGGAGGAAGTCTCAGGCCTGGTGAGTGTGTCCTCTCTGACACTGTGTGCCATCAGTCTGGAGATGGACAGCAAACACATCCTCACCATGAGCATCGGTGCAACTCATAAAGCTCCGTAAACCCTCTCTGAAATAATAGTCGCAATTAGAGGGAGTTTGGGAGAAGTCCTCAGCCAGTTTTTGGGAATATTTACCTCAAGTATTTCAAGGTTATATCGTTGATGGTGTGTTAATTATGGCCAGAGGATAAAATGATTACTTCTTGGGAATATATCACCCTTTTTGCAGGATTTCCTTGCCACAAATGAAAACTGTAGGCGAGTAAAGATGGCTCAGGGTCCTGTCTGATGATGGACACATAATGATTGGCTGCATGTCAGAAAGTGTCCAGATGCCACGTATAAACAAACAGAACTCAAGGCACTAAGCTTATAATTTAAGTGCTGTCACCTTAATTTGACATTATTGCTCAGTTGATTTGGTAAAGGGCAAAAATATCCTTTTAATTGATGTTGTGTTCGCACCAAATGCGAAGCAAATATTTGCCTCACATTACATGTGCAAATTTGATCACCAGATAATTTTGGGAACATTTGTAGTTATTCACATTACTCACGCAAGTGTGTTTATTCACTCCACACAAGCAGCCGTAAGCTAGTGAGCAATATGGTAACAGTTAGTGAACACCGGGCTGTGTCTGTATGTGTATATCAGCCTCTGAGAGCACTCCAGAGAAGCAATTATGTCCCTCCTGTCTCTCTTCCTTCCCCCTCATCTCTGTACTTTCACAAAGTAACTTTAAAATATATTACTCCTCCGGTCAGCAGTCATCATGGACAGAGAAACTAATTAGCATACAGTAAACAGTTGAGCTCGGCTCCTCCGTGGGTAGTTGCTGCAAACAGGTCGAAGCGAGAGCGAAGATAAATTCACTTTTTAATCCTAAAAGTTTGACCCATAAACTCTGAGCAGTCCTCCTGCCAGTTAAGGAGACTGTATCAGAGCAAAATCAGTGTGACTCCAGTGTTTTTTCCTTCAGAAGCTCCAGTCTGTCCCTGGCTCTCTTCTCCAAAGCAGCTGCCTGATGGTTGTGTGCCTCAACTCTGCCCAATCCTCTCCACACAACACTCAGCAAAAACCCTGTGACAGACACAGTTTTTTAAAGTTGAATATTTTCAACTTACACGAATGATGCGAATTTTGCATGTTTTGTGTTAATTTGCATCTTTACATTAACTTTATATGTAATTTATTCATCTGGGGGAAATAGAAAAAAAAGAAAAAAATGATGATAAAAAATGAAACTGTGCACCATCCCATGTGGAGAAAAAATAACTGTGAAAATATATCTTCTTGTTCTTAACACTGCCACAACCATATATCTCCTTTCCAACCAGCCAGTCATTTTGTGTTTACACACGGCATCCATGCACATTCTGACCACTAATACGTTATTTGTAAACATAGGATCCGTTTGTTTTAGCTATGTTGCAGTCTGTTCACACTTGGGCAATAGAAAGCAATAAATACATGTGAATTGCTTCACACAGTACCTTTGTAAACAAAATGTTGCATAATTAATCATAAAATGGCATTTATTCTCATTTTCTGATGTTATTCTTTCATAATTGTTTGATTATGTGGTAATATTTTTCGGCAGCACAATTGCTCTCTCATGTGCAATATCTTTCAGTGGAAAACAACACAATGCAGCACATTTGAGTCTTACCTCTACAGCATATCATCAGTTTTAAGTTGGGAGATTCTGACCATTTTGTTGTGTTATTTCACTGGAGGAACAAGAGGATTGTTCATGGACAGAAGTAAAATTAAGATGATCTTATGTACTCAATGTTTCACCTGCTGAATACCACTCTGTAGTGAGCCCATATCCCTATAACTCTGATTTGGGTTGGATGTATGTTTGTCTAATTAAGTCACAGTTTTTGCAGTCAGCTTTGTTGCTTTAATCTAAAACATGTTTAGCCACACAACTGTTCTGTAAACTGCCATCTTATGTAGCTTGAAAAGTAAAGATCATGTTTCTAGTACATAATATTCATATAAGAATATAATAACAACTAGCTATAATCTGGAGCATTTTTGGAGTAAATGTATAAGTTACGTAATGGTCAGTTTTATTATGAACATCAAATTAAATTTTACAAGAAAAGTTGCAAAAATATTTGTGAATGTTGTCAATTATAATTCTTAGAAAGACTGAAAATCAGAATCAGCCAAAATCAGAATCGACAGGTCAGACTCTTAATAAATCAGAACTGGAATCAGCCAAGAAAACTGGAATCGGTGCATCTCTAGTAATAATGTTCATTTAAGTTTAGACTATATAAATATATTCTTCAGTGTCTGCACACACAGCAACACATGCAAAAATTCCAAGGATCACACAGAAAACAGAGGCAGATTTTTGTGAGAATTCACAGGAAATACCGTGATCTGACTTAACTATAAACCATGCAGCAACCCTGCATGGAAAATGAAGCCAACACCAAAGTGCCAAAAAACTGCAGTTCCTCAAATGGCCACTTGAGGCTGGCTCCATAAGCGACTCAATCCTAATCAACCCCCATATTAAAATGTCCAACTTTACAGCAGAAATAAACATGTTAACAGCCTGGTACAAAATGGTGCTGTAGCTAATTTCCCCATTCATGACAACTGTACGGGGGTGAATTTTTATGTAACTCACCCTCTCAGTCGGTAGAGCCCCATGTACTGAGGCTGTTGGCCCTCTGCGCCAGCCGTGGGTTCGACTGCCACCTGTGGCTGTTTGCTGCATGTTATTCGCCCATTTTCTGTCCCCTTCTCCTGTCCCCACTTCAGCCGTCCTATCGTTAAAAAGCATAAAAGCCAAAAAAAATATATTGAGGCTTAAAGTTATACATAATTAAGGGCTAAGTACCCACTTCATTCATCCGCCTCAGCTCCACTCAGGCTCAACCTCTTTGCCCATTTTTTGATTAGCCGTGTGTTAGCTGAGTCAGGCACTGCCAAGATGGCAACAGCCAGAGCCACCACACTGAGAGCCTCAAAAACAACTCTTCAGAAACCTACGAGTGATGACATGGATGCACCGTCCAATATTTAATATACCGTCTATGTTAGAAACAAATTATCGTTCTCAAATAAACTCAGCCACACATTCATTTGTTAATTAAAATTGAGATAAATACTGTCCCGCCTCCAAGGAAAGTCCTCCTTAATGAAGAATCACATATAATGGATTAATGTTTGTTTGTACTTTCTTAAAATAAATCTATAAACTTTACTTTCTCTATTTGTTTCCTAACTTGTCAAGGTTTCACCTTTATATTCTATATTCTATATAATTGTTGTCCGTTTCTAAACGAAGGGCATTGAATCATCAACCTGTGTTATCTTACTAGGACAATTTGTCCATTTTCACACATCCTTCAACAGCCAAAACAGTTTCGCACCTGATACTATTGTGACAAAAACAGCCTCACGCCTACTTAAACACCACTCATAACAAGTGTCATGTGTTTATAGAGATTTTAACAACCCAGAGTGTTTTTCTGCTAGTCCCCAGGGTAATGCGCACTCCAGAAGTGATCTGGAGGCTACTGAAATAAGAGGCTAATAAGAAATTAAAAGAAGGAGCTCGACTGAACAGTCTGAGTCAGCCTTGAACTTGGGGAAATTGCCACCAAACTGCAGTGAGTGAAATAAAGAAAGAGAATCAGAAAGACGGATTTCAGCAATTGCTCTGCAACTCAAATTAAGTAACAGGTACATTTGTGGAGATCTTATGAAAAAAAAAAAACATCTCTAATGATGATCAGGAGGCTCCCTCTCCCTGAGCAATTAACCCAGATTGAAAGATTTTTTGACAGCTTGAGTTAACTTCCCGCCCCAGTCTCTTGGTTGCAATATTTTCGAAATAACACTCAACAGAACAACAAGGCAGCGTCTCCCAATGTGCTCATTAGCAGCAAGCTCTGTCTCTCTGTCTCACAGCTTCCACTGCAACCACCCAGACAGTAACACTCAAACCAGAACCTTTCTTTTCTGTACGAATACCAGCAGAAATGAATGACTTTGGATCAAATGAAGCATTAGCACACAGTTTACATCCTTTCAAATGTTTTTCTGTTATTGATCTTTCATTAGCTCGGTCCTCCCCTTCTCTATTTCCTCTCTTCTTCTCAGTCTGTCTCCTCCTCTCCTTCCTCACCTTTCTGCTCTCCTTTTTTCCTATTCCTCCCAACCCCCCCGATTTCTTCCTATTTCAAAATCCCTTCCCTTGCATTGATTTTCTTACTCTCCTCTTTTTCCTGTGGGATTTTTCTCTCCTTGTGAGAGTCCATTTTGTTCAACAGTTACCACACAGAACGGTTCTGCAGTTTGAGCTGAGGCTCTGGGGAAACGCTCTGTCAGACAGAGAGAAAAAAAGGGGGAGGCGGAATCGCTGCAAGGTTGCCGATTAGAAGTCATGTATTTTCCCTCTTTTCTTCCCGGCCTCGCTTCGAATCGATCGTGAATTTTGATCTCTTCATATTTAAGCATGAAAAAGCATTAGCCATCACATAACCTATATTGCATTCTTATTTTCTTCAAGTGACAGTGAAGAGTTTATTTGATCAATCTGGAAATGTGCTGCAGCTTTGCTCTCCAACCGTGGCTCCAATTGGATTGAAAATGAAATATACGCAATTGGTTGCAAATCTTCCAGAGATAACACATAAGTCATGATTCAGGCTTTATTACTCCAGCACACTTTGCTCTTATAACACTGTAACTGCAGAAGCAAGTGTGCCACACTTCATATATTATCAAGGCAATTTCATTTTTCCTCTGCAGCTGCATGTGCCAGGTTTCTGAGAAGTACAGTGTTGCAGTCCCCAGAGGAGTTTTTAATGTTATTGTAATTGGTATTGAATTTCAGATTAATCAAGCTCGTATTCTTTATTACACTAAAATTGCCCTACCAGCACATTTCGAAGAGATTGGACTCCGATTGCAGATGCTTTTTCATTGCTTGTCTTTACTGCGAGGAAGCAATTGATGCGAGGCTCTTACAGCAGCTATTACAGACGTCTTCGGTACATTTAAAGACTGTGGTTGAAGAAGACGACTGCATTCTTGTGTTACAGTGAAGCCACTCAAATTATTGACGGAAATGTAGGTGCATCTTGCAATTTATTGCTTTATTTGAGTTAGCATAGAATACAGCACTCTTCAGCAGAATAACTGAAAGGATTTATTTAAGTGCGCATATAATCCGACTGATGATGAGAGTGTGAAGAGTAGTGGCCATGACAGCTGTTTGGGCAGGTGTAATCAGCTGTGGGTGAGCTGTCTGAGTCTTGATGTTTGACCCAGACCTCACACTGTTCAGACTAAAGTGCCTTTTCCTCCCACAGCTCATACTGTGAGGGCTGTACAAAAGTCATTTCATTGCTTTTATTTATCTTCATTAAAAGCCCGATAGTTATTGAGCACAGAGTTATTGAGGTAGTATGTTGCCAGCTTCTTTCTTTGGTATGACTTCTTTTTTATTTTATTTTTGCTATTCAGACACACAAAAAACTGCATAAAATGTAGAAAATGAAGAAAATAATAAATGTGTCAGCTACAGGCTTATACAATGAACATCTCCTCTCTTTAGGGAAGAAACAATAGAAACTAATAATACAAAAAACTAAGCTTAACATCATTTCAGGGAAATGCAACAAAAAAAAAGATAACAAGAAATAGTGGAGCTGCATCGCTAATCCTTTGTTCATTTTGTGATAAAAGCAGGAAGATGTGTTGAAAGATACAGTGGCAACAAATCTGAGTATTGGGCTATCACACACTCACCCCCTGATGGGCTTGGCAACCATTTCTCAAAATGGCCATCAACACTGGTCAAATATTTCCCACCCACATGCATGTACATATATGGCCCGCAAGACCATCATGGAAATACCAAAAATTAAAAATCTGCCCTCTGAATAGCATTTTGCATGATCAGACTTTTATTTTTAAAGGGGTCAGAGCTGTGTTAACTGGTAATGGTAATGAACTGTATCTTTCATATTAAACTGTAACTTTATTCACTTCATGCTGTGCATCCATGTTGTTCTTCTTCCACTTTTGCTGCTACTATCGCTGCAACCTGTGTGCAGCATCATGGTACACTGTAAACATCATGTTTTGGACATTCTCAACAAAATATTAGCCCACAATTCAACATGGCAATTCAGAAAAGGTGACCACCAATGAAAGTGTTCTATATAGAACACAAGTGACCGTTCCATTATGAGAGATTTGGCCATTATTAGGACCTCATTTTGTTTGGCCCACGGCAGCCTGATCAATTTCTCATTTCTCATTTTGATGGTGGATACGAGAGCCAACATTGTTTTTTAAAATTATTTACAGATGTACAGAAACACATAAATAACAACCCTATAATCATGTTAGTGGAGCTGCATAGCTTACCTATTCTTAAGTTTGTGATAAAGCAGACGATTTTCCAGAGTGGAAAAAAACATATATGCACACTTCAAAAAAAATAATTAAAAATCATGAATTAAATGTGATGGAAATGCCCTTTTTAAAATGTCTAAATTCAAAGAGCTCTTAATAAAATGCACTTTTGCATTCTGGACACCACAGTATCTGAGGGAGCCATGTGTCTTGTTACTTGTCTAGTTTCATATAAATGAACTTGAGAATTACATTTCAAGTTGCGTTGATGGGAAAGACAAAGGCAAAACAAATATTTATATATACACACTCATATTGTGATCAGTATTTATGTCGTATACTGTGAGAATGTTGAGTTTTCTGAACAGAGTTTGAGAGAGTTGCCAATCTCACAAATAGTTTTTGCAGAAAATGAAGTTTATAAAAATTAGATGGGTATATATTTGCCTTACACATGTTCACCTGCCAAAAACTACTCTGCATATGTATCTGTGAAACAGTGTTCATAAGAGTTTAGTACACTGAAAATAACAAACACTTCCTTCAGATAACAGAAACCAAAAGGGTCACTGCTCCGCTCATCCCCCAGTCAAAAACAACATCTGGTAACACTTAACATCGTTAACATGTTTAAAAATACATCATGTAACAACTGTGTTCTCAAATGAGACCTCTCTCGTATAATTTGAACAAAACAATTTTATCTTATCTTTATCATCCTCATTATGTAATAGCAGTAACAATGATCAACAGAACTGTTACGAAACCAAGTTTATGAGAAAGACTGAGTCAAGGAAGGATTTGCAATCTGTCTGGTTCAAAAGTGCCAATGACTGGTCTCCAACCAACTGTGGCTGTCTGCTTGTTCTCTAAATTTTGCCTGATTCCAGCCTGATTTCTCATCAGACCTCCACTCAAATCCAGCATCAGCATGACAAGGATGCTCCTGCCTTCTACTTCTCCTTTTCCATCAGCAGTGGCAGTGACACAATGACCCTTCCTTACAATGCTAAAGGCATCAGTACACTTCAAGCATGCTTATCGGACTGTCAAACAGCATCATCACTCCGCATGGCTGCTAGCAAGAAAACTATCACACACAAATGGCTGCAGCCAACCCCCCCCCAACAAAGGACGACAAAAGATTGGACTGCAGTTGTCAAGTAAATAAAGCGTACGGACAAACTGACCTAAATACAGTAAATGTGTCTAACCCATTTCTGACAGTTTTTGTAACTTTCCAAAGACGACAGTCTGATGGACGGTCTGAAGTCTTACAAGCTCTTCACATTCTTCATATCACTGTCTGCCACTTTCATTTGCACCGCTGAGTGCAACACCGCGAATGTCTCGCCCCACTTTGAAAACAGGCTCTTTTTGAGCCCATTGCAACTACACAGCTATGAACATGTTTGCTGTAAGACAACATTAGGTACAAACTGATTTGGCTGAAGCATACTGACACCTCAAGAATCCTGATGTGACATCAGACAATGTGCCAGATGTCATGTATCAGGTTCCAACTTTCTTCACTAGTGATTTTGCTCTTCTCATTGTTTAGAGTAACTTCACCCAGTCTAATAATCTATGGTAAGTCTTTTTTTTTTCACCTAGGCACAGAAGCGACATACTATTGCGCTGTAGAGCCATGCTTCAAATCTGGGTGTGGTCACAAGTACAACAAACCACAGCTGTTATGTTGGGTGAGGACAGAGGTTCTACAGACGTGTGGTGTGGTCCAACAGAAAAGAAAGCAAAATTTTGCCTTGTGTTACTCAAGTGAAATATGGTACTGAACCATTTGTGTTTATTTGCCCCAAACAGCCAACATATCGACTGTTCAGACCAAGTGTAAACCAACCATGACATCAACTATTGGCTTGTGAACAACCATACTGAAGCCATGAGTTTGGTTTCACTGGAGTTGCCACCTTGTTTTTTGCAGAGCATGTGCAGTACCAACAAAAGCATGGAGCTGGTTGCTGACTTACTGCAACTTGGCCGGTGCTAGGTTTTGACTCGTTTGTTAAACAGGAAGTACCGGCGGCCCACCTGGTAGTGTTACAACTAAACACTGAAATATGTTTCTTTTAAGTGAGAAATAGGTAATGTAGTAACAGAATATTAATCTGTATTTGATCAACACTAGTTTGACAGTCAAGTTTTTGGAAGCTCCGCTGGAAACAGGAAAGACAATGGCAGCTGCCAGCTGGTCATGATCTTTTTCATATTACTGCTAAACAGTACTCTAAAATATATTTGTGAAAATATTTTAGGCTTGAAATAGAATCTCAGAGCAGATTTGATCAATACTGTTTACACTTTGATCTGAGTTTCGTGAATCCTGCGCATTGCACTGAACAGGCAGACTGAGAGTGACTTGACTTGTCAATCACACAGCATGCTGTACTGAAGACAACTTTAATCTAGCAATAGAGACCATAAACTCATTAGGAAACTGTTCACGGAGATCATAAATCAAGTGAGAAGGTCATTTTGCCATAAAAGTACGTACAATCAGACTTCTTTTTGTAGCCAGTAGAGTCGCCCTCTGCTGGCCATTATAAAGAATGCAGGTTTAAGGCACTAATGCATTGGCTTCACTCTCCATCCAGTATTTAATAAACGGTCTATGGTTTAGATGTTTTCTGTAAGCTAGCTAGCTATAGCTAGCACCAACTGTGTGTGTCAGAGTGTACTTGTGTGTTTTTGTTGAGCTCAACCTCTGTCTGATTCTCCATAAACTCTGGTTCCTTCTGCTTTTCCCTCAAGTCGCCCCAGAATCACACAAGGTTAAACATTTTCAGCTTGCACAGAAACATCTTTCCTGCCACCTCAAAAAATTATGTTATGACTTTATATGCAATTGCACCGCATCTAAAATTTGCTTTGCATTCTCTCTGAACACACATAGGTCAATACAGCTGTGTTTTTCCTCCATCCAAAAATTTGGGGTGGGGTTACTCTTTAAATCATCTCCCATCTCAACTATCGAAACACTCTTGGCTCACTTCAATACTCACTTCAACCCTTGTGGCTCGTCAAAACTTTTGCTCTGACCTGTCCTCAGGTTCCTAAAATTCTGCTACATCAGATCATCATCAGGTACCTCCACTGCTGCAAATTTTCAGATTCAACAATGCTATCAAGCAGTATGAGGCTGCTAATGTAGCCACAACTTGACCCCTGCAGTCCATTGCCTGACCTGCACATCAGCCTCTGACCTGCATCATAAAGCTAACGAATTTGTCTCTTTCTCCTTTATCACTCTTGGAATGTCCTTCCCACTTCAACAAGATAATCCCCTTTGCTCATAGGCTAAAAAACTAATTTCCTCAAGTGGCACCTCACATCATCCTCTCACTTCTGAATCATACCGTGGAAAGCATTATCCAGTGAAAAGCCGTCCAGGCATCATGACTATAACTATATTTGGTTGAGCAATTAAAGTATTTTAGACATCTGTGTAATAGTCTGGGTGCTTATGACCACTTTTTCCGCTGCATTTCAACGCCTATATTTTCAGTCCAGATTCCTCGACGGCTTTTCACTGGCTAATCAGCAGAGAAGTGCTCGCTGGGATTCTCTCTCCAGTTTCTCTCTGCTCTGCTCAGACTAATTTGCTCTAATCTTTAAAGAAATCCCCTCTACCTCTCTTCCTCACTGTTATTTTGAGCCCTTCTCTCTTACACGATCCTAACAGGGCCACAGCAAGGCACTACACCTTCCACCTTTGCAATCCTCACTATAGTATGCATCGACAACCTATGAATTTAAGCCCAGTCGTTCAAGGCCATGTTAACGTTGATGTAATTTCAAATATATTCTGAAAATCTATTTTTATTTCTTTGGTTCTATCCACAAGCTGGCATATTCAACCCTAAAATTGATCTTTTTAATGCATGTTTAACACCAAAGACACTAAAACAGCCACAAGACAGAGATAGTGTAGCTTTTGTCTCAAGTGGCCTACATAGTATAAACAAGAGAAAAGAACATCCCTTTTTCACATAAAGACAAAGTATCACCTTCTTAGATAAGAGACAGCATAAAGGCAGTGCTCATAATCCTTTAAAGGTACAATATACAACATTCAGTCTCAGTTATTTGCTAAAGAGTGTTTTTTACGACATGTCATCAATCTGGAGGTCACCTATGGCACTGAACATAACGCAACACTCCTCAAATGGAAGTTTCCAGAAAGCTCAGACTTCATGAGTCGTGTACATGACTTCCCACATCGTAATTACAAGTTCACAAGTTCCATTTCAAGACACCAGTTGTTGCTGAAAATTGTCAATTTTGGTCATCTAAATATAAGCTTGTGAGAATAACTAGCTCCTCATCAATTGACTTTGTTAATAAATTGATTGATGAGAGGCATTTTGATTGCTTATATATTTATGTCAGATCAGCATTTTGATCTAAAAAGTTGTACTAGTACACAATTAAACTCGAAATCCTAAAAGTCTTAGATATTTAGTTAAATGTCCAAAATGTAAAGATCAGTTGATCACCTACCTTGGCTCTCACAATACACGTCAGCGATGAGCTGATACTGAGCCTCTCTCACCATCCACACACCATCTGGTTGTACACTTCCAAACCTTTATAACATTTAAGTTCTGCTCCTGTGGGTGGTCTTGGCAAAAAAAACGAGGTAGTTCACCATGCCGGGATAGCAAATAAAAGGCAAACTTGTCGGGCTGTCATTCCAAGAGGAAGAAGCCAGCTCGAGTGGATCTTCACCACCCACCTAGTTTGATGGTTTGAACTGAGTTTTGGGATTCTCCATTGGAAACTGGACCCAAAATGGTAGTCGCCTGATCACAACATCTCTCGTCTTACAGCTAAACTATGTTTCTGGAAACATTTTAAGCCATAAATATGCACTGTAGTAACATAATCTTGATCCATATTTGATCAGCACTGTTCTGTTGTCCAAGCAGAGCACAAAGTGTTGGCCGCCTGGTTTCCATCTGTCTTGTATTACAGCTAAACAGTACATTAAAACATGTTTCTAAAAACAATTTAAGCGAGACATAGGCAATGTAATAACATAAACCTTAAGATGCTAAGAGTATGCACCCACATCCAGTGCAAACTCAGGGCAGGTGCTGAACCAAAGACAAGTAAATAGTCAAATAAACAAGAAACAGCTTGCACACTGTAGGGCTCCAATTTAATGCCCAAAGTAGTGACGTTTCAAGCAACACTGCTCTTCATCAGACCAGTGACACTGCAAGACGTCATCTTGAATCCACACGAGACAAGTCACTTGATCAAAATACATATACATAAATAAATGCAAAACACAATATTCATATATATAAATAAATAAATATATGTGGTATTGCACATGGCCCTTAGTTCACATGGTATCTGGTGTCAAAATAAGGTAACACTCAATGAATGTCCTGAAAACTATTTGAAAAAGTGTTACAGACAAAAAACAATCCAACTATATTTACATTAAAAAAATATATTGAGAGGAAGACTTAAATAGGGTGTCCGTAACCACCATCGGGCTCAAAGGCCTTCATTAACTATGGGAGCAATGTAATGAGGTGCCTCTTTTAGTTTAGTGCAATATGAATAGTTTTTTAGTCTGAGATCAATTCTGCAGAGACCGTGGATGACAGGTAATCGATTACGCAGAACATAGTCACAAGAGGCACATAGAAAATACAACAGTCACAAAAAAGCATGAATATCCAGTACCTTAAGTATAAATCCAGAATAGTTCGAGTTTCAAAAGCAGATTGATTGCCACAGGACTTTAATGATCATGATTTATCTAATCTAAGCTTTCTAATCTAAGCTTTTGAGGGGTCTGCATGTTTTGCCTGTGAAGTCCACAGGGACATTTAAGCATATACGGCCTTTTTATTTTTATTTTATATAGGATGAGCATACCATGATGGAGGTGGGTTTGCCTTTTGAAAGGCATGTATAGCAGATGGCACCATTTTTACTCCAAGGTTCAGTCGGCGGTATTGGTAAAATAGGTCAGAAATGTAATGTAATATTCATAAGTTGTGAGATGTTTTCATTAGTGTTTAATGACCTGAAAATAAGGCTAGTCGTCTTTTTCTTACCTTAGAATGGGCACTGAGTAAAGTTAACTTATTAATATGTCACACTGGATCAACTTACTTACTTACTGTCTACCACCAGCTCAAGGTATTTCCTGCAGTTCATCTGTTCTTACCTTGAGGTGATAACCCACAATAATAATAATTAGCTGTCACCTATAATCTGATTACAGCTGCTCTCTGTCACACAGCTGCTGTGCCATGTCTGGTAAAATGAACTAGATAATTCTTCCTTAATGCATTTACTGTACATATGGCTTCTGTACACCGAGCCGGGTGTCATCTGCCTTTAACAAGTGTACGACCTATTTCTGGAGCCAAGTCACCCCCTGAGGTGTGCGCTGGAAGTCCGAACAGCCTCTGACTCAGCAGGCTTGACCTCTGACTAACCTACAAGGTCGACTCCTGAGGCGAGGGCAAAAATCTGACAACATGGGGAAGGAATATGCAGAAAAATATGAATTTGTGTTTTTGACTACACAAATGCAGATCCCTGGGTTTTTGAAAGGTTTTGCTTTCTCCGGTCACATTTCCAGTCAGAGATGGAGTATACCACTTGACTGCACGCTGCTCTCAGTCTGCTAAATCTGCTTTCTGCTTGACCTCCACTTTTAATAGAGACTTAAAGATCCAGCCACCATCCTCGTGCATGAATAATTGAGGGCTTCCCGCGGTACAGACTGAGATCTTGGAGGATGAGGGGGAGGAAGAAGGAAGAGACACTCTGTATCCATCGCTTCCATCTTCAGGGCATGGGGCCATAATGAAATAATTACAAAGATTAAGTGTGTTGATCAGTAAACATGAGGTTTGGGGTGTTTTTAATCAAACAGAAATTAAAAAACTTGAGTCAAGCTGCTTTAAATAACAGCACTACAAGGCTTCCTTGTTTTTTATCCAGGGATTGAACCTCTGTTAACCTCTTATTGATTGGATTTTAACTGTAAATCTGAGATAAGACTGCTGCTGCTTGAGAATATCAGAAACAAGGATTGTTGTGCTTCTGATGATCTGTTGGTCTCTCGTTCCTTTCAGGCTGATACAGATCACTCCCCGCGATCAAGCCCCTCGGTCTGCTTTGGGAGCCCTGCATTTTAATGCCGATTTCATAACTGTGCCTTGACATAGTATGGCAGACACAGGCGTACTCCTCCATGATATACAGTTATGTAATGCAAACTGTTTTCTATGTGTTCTGTCGCAGTATCCTTTTCTCCTAAGCGTCTAGTTTGTCACATCGAATCAAATCATGGGTGAATTTATAGCTCACCCGTGGAGTACATTTTGCATTTTACACGCTGCAGAGTTGCATTATGGTACATTCTGTACCAAGAGGTTTTATAACCATTGGCACAACACAAATATGCTTTTATCTTTGGTCGGAAGTCACATATTATCTCTAGTAATCCATGTTGCATTCATGTTGAGCTGTTTGTGTTATTTTTGGTGTAAACTGCGACTGAGAAAGAAATGAGGACATTTTCCTTTCTTTGTTTTTTTTCTTCTTTCTTTCTTGCCTCCTTTCTTTCTTTCTGTCTGTTTGCCATATGTTCAGTAACATGTGGTGAAATCTTTGTCTGGGTTGGCAGTGACAAATCAATGTGGAATGATTCAATTAACACAGCAGCCCAAGTTCAAATTATGCATGGATAGATAAAATATAGTCTACATTAGTTCGGCTATAGTATATACTGAAGGCCTAGAGCGTGTCCACACAACACAGTGTGACATATAAACAAACTAATCAGTTAGCTAATTCACAGCAGATGCTCACACATGCGGACGTTTATCGTTGCACTGCTAGCTGGGTGAAGAGGTGCACAGTCCGGAGCAAGAGAAAGTGGATGTCATGTGACATGGAGCACCCGATGACTGTAGAAATGAGGCAGGGTCAGTCTGTGCCTCAACAGAACCGACTATGCCTGTGCAGACCTACAAAAATGTTGACCTCAGAGCAGACAGAGACACAGATAGCAGTTTTTAGGAGCAAGTTGTGGCAAAAGTAGCAGGCTATACTAATAAACAAACTGACTAGTTTTACTGGAACATGTGAGCAATTCTGAGACAAAATATTAATAATTACAAATGTTAATTAAAATGAATAATATTTTTAAAAGTATGAATTGAATGAATGTTATTCATATGATGAAATAATCAATATATACAGCTACCATGTAATCTCAGCATTTCTTTTTAGCTTTGGTAAGGCAATGCCAACCATGACCGCATATCACTGCATATGTTCCTTCTTTCTTTGCTCTCCTCACTTTTTTTTTGTATATTTTCCATTTAGAAGACCTGTCACTCCAGTTTGTGCTGCTTGAAGCCTTTCCAACATTCATGTTCAAAGAGCCTGTGAGGGTTTTATAATGGAGTGTCTGATAGCTATAAGATTTACTTTACTTGGCAGTCCGGCTCAATTTTTGTCCTTTTCTGTGCTTATCAAAACTCCACCTTCACACCTGTGCGCAAGACTGATGCGAATAATGGTGCTACATCTTCAAGGTTTTGGCTTGGCTGTTTTTAAGTTGCAGCATTCGGGGGACTTTGCCCGTATTTTTAATGATCTGTGTCGTCTTGTGACATATTCCCATTCTTTTCTTTCTTTCTTGTTTTTTTTTTTTTGCTTTTTCCTTTAAGGGCACATGTGCTGTCAATGTATCACCGCTGTCAGTTCACTCTGTGTTGACATCAACATCACTACTTTCCCTCAAACTCACAAATTCAAAGTTTCCAAGAACCAAGTGACTGATCTGAGACGTCAAAACACTGCACAGCCCGGAGCTGCTCCATTGACGACGTACAATGGAGGAGGCCTTAATCAGCCCATTTGCTAAATGTTTCACTGAAATTTAATCCAAATCCAAATGAGCTGCCGGGCTATTTTTTCCTTCCCAGAAAATGTGCCATTATCCTCATGAAACTGGAGGACACTGGATGGTGCATGCAATCACCGCTTTCATGTTTCCCAGCACATTTGCAGCAGAAGCGTAGTATCAGTGTGACAGTTGCATTGAGGCAAATTTAACTACATTTTTTTGCTCAAAGTGACTATAAAGGATTCTCATTAACACGGTCCAAACTGTCCCAAGGCACAAGAGTCACAAATTTGATGCTAAAACTGAGTTGAGTTAAACAAACTGGTTCAGGAAATGTTCAGCACTGCAGTCCTGCAGTCACAGGCCTGAAGACACAGTCACATAAAAGACAAAAAAAAAAAAAAAAAAAAAAAAAAAAAAAAAACAGAAATAAAGCAGCAGTCTTTTACCAGCTGCTCACTTTTCAAGGATGAGTTTGTACATCAGACCCTTGTAGGCTCTCCCACGGCTGAGCTAGACGCATGTATTATACAGATGCCTGGAGGCAAAACAGCTTAGATCGATCCAAAGAATAAACAGGTCAAGACCAAAGCGTTGATGAAGCAGACATTGATCTGACCAATCCCACGGGTCTGTGGAACAGCATCTACATCCAGTGTTTCTCAAGTGCTTTTATTTCATTCTCCTGAAATGAGTCAAGTGTCTCGCTGCATGCTCAGCAAGATGAATATTTGAATTTGTGTTTGTCCTGCCAACAGAGATACGGCTGAATATATCTCATGTGCAGTTTTTAACATATGAAAGGATTGCTTTGAATTTGGGTTTGCAAGGTCAGAGGGGTCGTTTAATTGAATATGTTAGTCTAGTCTGCCTGACTCATTGATGCTTTATCTGATTGAGGTTTGTGCAAGTTAGAGTCTGTGGCCCCGAGCATGGCTCTGAAATATCAGTAGCCTGTCTGTGCTGTGTATTGATAAATCTGTCCACGGTGCTTGAGTAGCAGACAGATTTGTAATTGCAACTCTAAACTATATACTATAAAGACTATTCAATCGTATATTGTAGCCCATATAGTGACACCTTCATGATCAAAAACAAATAGCAAAGTATAGTCTGGAAGAGCAAGATGAAAGGATCATAGCAACACACTGCTGTCTGTAGCATCCCTATAACAGCTCTATGATCATTCATGCATCCATGCTGCTGAAAAAACACCCTCAGACCAAGACAAGTCTGTAACAACTTTAGAAGAGACATGACGACAGATACAGTTTTTACTACAGGGTTATGGTTAGTGTTTGAATTGCCCTGTGGCTTTCGCATGCAGACAATTTTTCCACCCATATGCAAAAATGTACTGTCGATACATTTCAATTCATAAAGAGAATATTTAGCCTGGGGCAACAAAGAAACAGAACAAATATTCACTGTTGTAATGCTCTCCACCAAGGAACAATAAGAAAGGCTGTGTACAGTTCATAACGTGTGTTATATGCAGGAATAGGCTGCATTGTGTTAATTAGACACACATGATTGGAAATTGTGCTTTACTATTACCCTATTATTTACTTCAGAAACCAAAATATAGAAGAAAGTATAAATTCATGAAGAAAAAACAGTGTCACTAAAGATTACGATATTTATAAGCTCTCCCTAGATTTCGTTACGGGCCACTGTTTTGTATTTTGTTCTATTCTGGTTAGCTTGATACTCATCTACTGAGCATTGACTTTGATTTATAAATACATATATAAACAAATAAACTGCTATTAGTTGCAATAATATAAGATGTGTCCTATTAAACACAGGTACCAGATGTAACTGCAAAGCCAGTAACTCCAGTGAAGTCTCTGTGATTACACAACAGTGCTGATAAAGGCTGTGAATGCTCAGGCAAAAAAAAAAAAAAAAAAAAAAAAAAAAT
>JAJHUR010089699.1:23484-37094 GCA_027495735.1 Lutjanus campechanus
GGTCAGACAGTTAAATATATTTATTTTATCAAACCAGACATTCTTATAACACTCATTGTTATATTAAATCCCATTGTAAATGAACACGAGAAAAAAATATAACCTCTAACACCCCCCCTGTCTCTTGATGAATTACTCATTCATGAGAGTAAATGAAGGGGAACATGTATTCTATGTGGGCGGAAAGATTACAAGTTTCTCCTGCCATTTGCTTTTAACTCTTGCCCCGGTGGCAGAATATTGAAGGATCGTACGATTTCCCTTGTAAAAATGTCCCTGTATTTTAATCTAGAAGAATGTTCATGTTGGCTCGACCCTTTCAGCCTTTTTTTAAAACACTCACCTCTCCAGCCCTCCATCTCTTTCAGGTTAAGTGTACTAGGAGTGTTTGGTTGCATTCGAGCGGAAATTGATGAGCAGAATGGTGAAGTATGGACGCTGCGGACTAACCCTGATGATGAGCACTTAACTTTTGTAACATCAGAAGAGACAACTAGACTGAGTGGAGACTAACTTGACCCTAAGTGGCATCAGACATGAGTTACAAAACGAATATAGAAATCAATGGACCTGCCATGACCTTTAATGGAGAAGCTTTTATCAAGTCGCATTTCACAACAAAGTTAAGAAGAAATAAAGCACTGATATAGCAGAAATCAGTGATACAATACAAAGAAGTTAAGTGCGGCATGAATCTAAGTAGAGATATAAAGAAAATTTGAACTGACGTTGGGAGATAAATTTCAACAAGAAGGCTGTTCCAGAGTTTGGGGGGCTCTGACAGCAAAAGAACAATTTTATTTTGTTTTAGATCAGGAGGTCTGAGGTGCAGTATCAAGAGCAAGTTTAAAGTAATGAGTGAAACCCTGAGATCAATTTTAAAATCAATGGGAAGCCATTGCTAATAGGCGAATATGGGGGCAATGCTTTGCTGCTCAGGCAGGTAAACAGAGTTACGATAATGGATTCTGGAAAAGATGATAGCATGCTGATTTTTTAAAGAATACAAAGTTGATTCAAAAAAATGGAAATGGAGGTCCTGTTCTACTTAAAATGATAGTCAAACTTCTGATTAGAATTTAAGATAACACATTTCTGAAAGGCTGGTTTAGTTGTACGGAGCCTCTACACAGAGCCAACGCTGCTGTGAGCATTTATCCTTATGTGTTTGTGTGTCTGTATCACACTGTAACTACTTCACCAACATGCCAGTCTGAGGTGCGGTTTCCATTCCATTGTGTTGACTTCACTTCCACCAGTGGCCACTGAAACTGAGTGAATCATGTTGGAGTTGAAACTAGTTATTGCTGAACAACAGTTACATGTGCTAACACCACTGCAATGCTGAAGACAGAGAAGACATTATACATGTTTTGGCTGAGCTATGAAAACAAAAACAAACAGCACGTGGCTATATTGGCAGAATAATAGTTATTGCATTTGCATTATGAGCAAGCCAGATACCATTACAGCTTATTACATACATTTGTTTCACGGAAGCTTGTGTAAATCAATATGCCATGACAACAGAC
Source organism: Lutjanus campechanus (assembly GCA_027495735.1). Lineage (NCBI taxonomy): Eukaryota > Metazoa > Chordata > Actinopteri > Lutjaniformes > Lutjanidae > Lutjanus > Lutjanus campechanus. Next base: position 25,017 of record JAJHUR010089699.1, read on the forward strand.
AGTATTGCTAGCTAGCCTAAACACTTACAACATAAATGCCACAGTTCAGAGAAGCAGAAGAAGAAGTGAAATCACCAAGAGTAACTGTTTGAGAGGTAGAAGATGAACCACTTGGGAGCTGTTTTTGCAAGTCGAACGAAGTCTCTTCAATGACAGATTAAGAAGTTATGATTTAGTATCAAATGCTAAGCTATAACTAAAATCAGTGCACTTTTCAAATATGCCACGTTGACTCACTTGAGCAGTTAGTTGTTTGTGGATAACCGTTTCTAAGATCTTTGACACAAGTGGCAGTCTGGACATTGGTCTATACATTATACCACATTACAACATTTTGTATGATAAATACTGGGGGGAAACAATGGTGCAAACAGTGATACTTCACGTGTTATCAGAAGTTACAGGTGTACATTGTATATTTTAAAAGTTATTCACTCTTTCTGTTGAAACAGACCGCTGTATCAGATGTGTTTTGCGTGCTGTCGTTACAGTGGTCTCTGGGCAGCTGAGGCAGTCTGAGTACATCTCTGTATCATAACTGGCAGGCTGCGAGACAGATCAAGCCACCCTAGGTTTCTTATCCTGTATGAATTCATGTCCACTGTGGTTTAAATAAAGACTGAGTCACTGATTTTTCAGCAGCATATCTCTCAAAACACCCACTTGCTAAAAATAATAATTAAAAGACACATTCTCTTGTTTTGTTCTGACCTTTCCCATAAGCTCTGCCTCTTTGCCTATACTCCATTTCAACATCACAAACCCCAGATGTTTTTAGTTCATACCTCTGGGGTTTACATAACTATAGAATGACGAGGACCCTTGTTCAGTGTGTAAAAGTTAACAACATCCCTGAGGAAAGACATGCTATGAAAAGCAATTAGACAGCCTGCCTGAACCCACATTTAAGCAGCCAATAGTTTGACACATGAGAGTCAGCTCTTATTAGATTCCCGCACCGTTGTATCAGTTGCTCCTGAGGATGTCAATAAATGGATTTCCCTCAGATGTTTGCTTTTAAATGAGTCCCGATGCAGGGGACGTTCTTGTTTCGCTGCATGTTTATGCGGGTAGACTCTCCTTTGAAGTTGTTTATGTCTGTGCTGGTCCAAGAGGATATGCACCACTGCCTACAAGCATGGCAGCCACATCAGGGGGAGCGAGATGAGACATTTTGTTGTTTATGTTGTTATCATTTTATGGTGATGGACTGTAGTGTATACCGTGGCTTTAGAAATGCTAGCTATGCCCCTCGGCCTGCAGCCAGCCGAGCAGCCTGTGGGTGGAACTGCGCCCACGTAGCCAGGAGGCAGCGGATTTGGAAGGAAGTATGAAGTCGTTTTTACTCTGTCTCATTAAAAGCACATTAGTGCCCACCCTCTCCATGCACAACCCACTCAGCTACAATACCTATCCTGCCTGACTGTGTCTCATGAAAGAGCTCTTCCCACAACAGAAGCGCACAGGTGAGAGGGGAGAGCTCCAGCTGAAGCAGGAAAACCCTTCTATAAATAAAGTCCAGGAAAACAAAAGTCGATGCTCATAATCAGTTTCATTACAGTAAAGTGCAGAAGCTGCACAGAGCTACAGTAAACCGTCTGAAGTCACAGGAGTGGTTGAGTGTGCCAAGAAGCTGCAGACGCAGTAAGACTTTCCTGGCATTTTTACAAACTACAGTCATAGTCAATAATGTTTGAGTGCTGAAACGATAAGTCAGTGAGTATTAATGGAAATTAAATTACATCCATTTAATAATCAATTATCCATTTAAAGAAGTTGTCAAGCAACAAAGGACAAACATTTACTGGCTTAAGCTTCTAAATATGAGGATTTGCAATATGAAGATGTCACATTTGGCTGATGGAAATAATTGAGATTTTTCACTGTTTTCTGGGATTTTAAAGACTGAATCTGTGGTTCCCAGCCTCAATGTCAGTCTGTCATTCTGTCCAACACTGTGGTTCAGACTGAAATATCCCAAAAACTATTGGATATATTGCCAGAAAAAGTTGTACAGTAGGGAGTCACTGATTTATTGACCGAATATCAGTATAAAATGACATTCACCAATGGCAGTGGCCATATGTTTAGCTGTATCAATTTTGCGCTCACTAAATGTTGTGTTGTTATTTGCCTTTGGATTTTGGACAACAGTAGCTAGCATAAACCACTGACTGGACTCAGCTCTGGTAGGACATTTTTCTATTAGACAAATTATCATTTTAAAAATTGGTTTTTGTCCTGAATTGATTGATAATCGATGCATACCAATGGCACAGACATTCATGGTTCAGAGAGGATGAATCTCACTGACATTAGCCCCACCAGCAGGTCAAAGTTTTCACTTAACCTGTGAAATATTTCAGTGTCTACTTGATGCTATGACCGCTGGTACAGGTATCCTGTTATTACTTTCACAGCCTCTCAGATGCAACAAATTACGGCTCCCTGGATTGGGAACCATTGGAATAAACAAATCACTGGAATAAACAGAAGAACTGACAAGAAAATATGATGATGTTATTTGCATCCTTATGATGTGTAATAAATAGTTGAGGAGAGTACATATAGGCAGCATTTTCACGTGAAAAATTATAATGACATTCTAGTCCACAGAGAATCAGATGGATGAGAATTTTAATAAATTCACAAATACAGTAAGCCATTCTGAAAAGAAAAGTGAAAGCATGGATACAGGCGCTTCAACAGATCAACCTCAGACCAAGAAAGACAAGGCAGAAAGAGAAAAACGAAACGAGGCCAAGTAATGAAGGGAGCAAGAAAGTGAGAAGCAGTGAGCAAGAGTGAGGAAATGAAGGAGGGAGAGATGAATTATAGCCTCCTCCTGGAATCGATAATCTTGCGAATCACGGCCCCGGTGTGCTACAGATCTTTTTCTTTCCCTTAACCGAGCAGAGAGGGTGACAGATGTAAAGAGTGCAGCCTGCCGATTTATAAGGCTCCCAGACAGACCAGAGAGCAGAGAGAGAGATGCTGGGATAATCCTCACTGTGCCTGAAGAGGAAGAGGGACGAGTAAAGGCAAATAGGACTAAGACAAAGAGAGGATAAACCTCAGGCCATTTAAATAGAACATTTTTCTCCTGTTTGTCGCTTTTTTTTTTTTAAAACAAAGTCTCCCACGCTTCCACCTCATTATCATTTGTTTGGCAGATGTCTCCACTCTGACTTCTTCCAAGTCTGCATGCTAGTAAAAACAAAGGGAGTCTAATGCACTGCAGCTCTGTCTTACTCTCCACTGCTTCCAGGACATGTATGCCGTTTCCTTATAGCTCTCCTATGCATATTTCACCAGTCAGGTATAGGGAGCGTTTAGTTTCAGTGCTATCAGAGGCAGTGAGGGATACAATGATCCAACCTGACAGGTGTGATACTTATAGTAGTATTCTTCTATAAGATGGATTCACCTCACACCTGTTGTCTGAAGTCATTTGGACTGAAATAGATTATCACCTGCCTTTATCGCCATTTTTGTCCCTTTATAGTGTGTTCCTCCATCTATCACCTATGCTTTTATCCTCGTGTCTGTTCTACGCAATATCTCATAGGACATTTATCAAACTCTGACTAAACTTAAAGGGAAAGTTTGACACTTTGGGAATTACACTTGGGCTATTTGCTGTGGTGCTAAGACTTAGATGAGAGGGTACATACAGCCCTTGTATGTGTAATAAATATGAAGCTACTGCCAGCAGCCAGCTAACATAGCTTAGCATAAATACTGGATGCATGGGGAAACAGCTAGCCTGGCTCTGGCCACCAGCAGCTCTAAATCTCACTAATAGGCTTTATACTAACATGTTATATCACATTTAATCCATATAAAAACCAAAATGTAAAAACAAGGAAACAGATGAGTTATGTGCCGAACTATTTCTTTGTCAGGGCCAGTTGCCAGGCAACCAGCAGAGATGCAGGAGGTTATTGGTCCCTAAATTCAATGTGCTAATTATCAGAGGTGGGACCAAGTTATTGTTTTGCAAGTCACAAGTTAGTCTCAAGTCTGTACACTCAAGTCCTAAGTGAAGCCCCAGCTTAACACTGACAAGTCCCAAGTCTTGTACTTTGAGTTTCTAGTCTTAAACAAGTTATTTTGTAACAGTGAGTTTCCGACCTCATTGATTCACAACATTACTTAGCTAGTGTCAGCTAAGCATAAGCTTTCTAATTATGTTAATATTAGCCTCGACTTTGTGCAACTTCAAATGTCGAACAAAGTGTTAAACTTATGAGTCTTCATCAATAATTTTCAACCTCTACGTTTTTTTGCACAATGCAATTCATTCTTTCTTGACCACCTCAAAGTTTTTGTTCGCAAACAAAATTAGTTTTGGTATCGTTTTTCCCAACTGGAACTCAGTAACATAACACCAGTTCATGGTCCTCTCCTGCAGCTTGAATGAATGTTGTCAGACTGTTTCAAACAAAGTGGATGTGGAGAATTAAGTGCTGACTTACTAGACTGAATAATGTCAAAGTAAATTTATTCTGAAAATGAATAGAAATTAAATGATTTGTGACACACTTTTAAAAAAAAATCATACATTTTAATCTTAGGAGTTATTGGTGCTGTTAGAGAGATTTTTTTTTTAACCTTTTCTAGCTTTGCTCTTCTTTTCTGCTTGAGGCTAGTGAGGTTACATTAGCTGCTACAAGTATAACACACCCAAATCTCCCACAGAACTGTCGGTGCCTGTGTTCATTCTGAATAATGTAGGCACCAGGTTTTGACAAGGAGCAGGAATGCATTGAATAAAAAGAGCCATGGTTGTGCCCGTGTTCCATGGTGAGACCTAATTAGTATGCTAGAGATCACAATGTGATTACACTGCTACTATTCTACACATGGTAGAACCATATTTACCTTTCCCTGTGATAATCATGATATATTTAAGAATGGCGGAAAATTGTTGTTGCCCCCCGACATGGATTTTGTTGCTCTTTCTACTATGTTTGTCCTTTGCTTATTGTTACTTATTTCAATTGTGAATGGTTTTGAAGATATGTATATTCTCATTTAGCTCCGACCAAGAAAGTGAATAAGCATATTATTCAAAATGCCAAACTATTCCTTTAGGGAAGGATGTATGCCATCACCTCATTTGAATATTTTCTGGACTGTACTCATCGGCTCAAGGGCGTCACTACAGCTTGAAGGGAACAATGCGTCTCATTGCTACTTTTTGACTATTTTTAATTGATACTATTTGGCTGCGACATGAGAGAAGTGGATCACACCAGTGAGTTCTCATGTTTTTCAAATGTGCTGATCAGCTCAAGGGGCTTATTCATGTGTCACTCACAATACTTCAGACACAAGTGACCTGATTTTTAAAAACCCAAAGAAAAAGATGCGTCTCCCTCCTGAATTCCTGTTGTCAAACTGACACTTGTCCCAGGCTTTAAACTACAACCCCAGCTCAAAACCAGGTGACATATCTGCTACTAATTGGCCCAGACAGAAGGGCAACATCTTCTTTTTTGCCTTGTTTGGTCTGTTTCCCCATTATTAATATATTTATTTATTGTCTTTGATGGTTGTTTTGTACCTAGAGACTTAGAGAGCTGGCTTAGAGATGGCTTTATGGGAAAGAAGTGACATCCGAAACTGCCAACAGCTGGCGCCTTTCAGTGGGTGACATTCAGCCTAGCTAGGAGACAGAATTTGTTGCTTGAGGGACCTCAGACCGAGACACATTTAAATGCAAATTCTCTTCTTTACATTATTGATTGCTACACTCTGTACACTCTACTGGTGGATGCTGTTTCTTTTTTTGCGTACTTTGCAGTTCTTTGTTCTTGTGGGACATTGTGGCACCCCATTACGGAGCCTTTTAAATCAATAACCTCAGTATCATTAAGTAAAGATCATTTGTCTTCACACACTTTTGGAAAACTAACTGCCAACACCTTTAATGCTGTCTGCAACAAATGGCCACTTTGTGATCCAAGTTGTAAACAAGGTGACTGACGTTTGTTTTGTCTCCTCTTTCCAACAGTCTGAAGACCACCCTGAAGAAGAAGCTGTCCGGTGACGTGGTCAACCTGTCCGGCATCCCGCTGTCTGGCCGAGACGTCCACCGCGTGGCCTTCTACCTCCAGAGCAGCAGTGATGGTGTGTCAGCCGTGGACCTGAGCTTCACCGAGCTGCAGGATGAGAGCTTACGGCTGCTGCTGCCCTACCTCAGCTGCCTGCCGAAACTGTCCATACTTGCTGTCAATGGCAACCGCCTGACACTCGCCATCCTGAAAGACCTGACAGACGCAGTGAAGGATCCAAAGAAGTTCCCCTGCTTGGCCTGGATCGACCTGGGCAACAATGTCGACATCTTCACCGTGCCGCAGCCTCTGCTCGTGGCTCTGCGGCGTCGCTTTGGTTTACGCAGCAGCCTCCCCACCATTTATGAGTACAGAGAGGCTCAGGCATTCGGTGGCTACAACCCAAACATGGAGACCTCTGTGGAGGAGCCCAGTCTGTACGAGGAGGGAGAAGGAGAGGAGGATGATAGAGAGGAGGAGGAGGACAGGCTGGAGCTTCGAGCCTGGGGCTTTGGAGAGGAAAACATGTCAAAAAATGTGCCAGTGCACTTCTGTGGGAGGTGATCGCCCAGAGCTGCTTTCTTTTAGACTGGCTGCTCCTTAAATCCATCAGTATCACATCGCCTCAAGTTCAGCCTCCTGTGTTAGCAGGTGTCATTGTGGCAGATGCTTACAGTGACCCACATGTTTCTGAAAATAACTGAACTGTGTTGTGTGTCCCGCTGGATGCTCTGACTTCTGAAACTCAGCAGTGTGATGGAGGCAGCTCTGTGGTTGTACAGACATGAAGAATTTATTTATGGATTGATTCGACCTTCATTTATCCAGGAGGAGCTGAACTGAACAGATTTGTTGGTTTCCAGCGTGTTGTGTTCCTGAAGTTGTGTGCTCTCACAGCTTAAAACTTCCCATTATTCACCATTCTGTCCACTGGAGCAACTGGGGGCTAAGTGCCTTGCACTAGGGCACCTCAACAGTAGCAGTTGAGTAAAGGCTCATTTATGCTTAATGTTAAGCCCTTTTACACTAGTCAGAAACCCACTAACACCCACTAAAATCTGGCTTTTGGCTTCGGTGGGAAAGGGTAGAATCGGCATTCACTCCTGGGTCAGATGACTCTGCAGTGGTCACAGGTATTTATCAGCTCCAGCTCTGATTGGCACTGATGTAAACATGACACCCAGGTGGACAAGCTAATTTTAGCCCTCAGCGGAGGCAATGAAAGCTTGTCCGCCCACATGTAGCTATGTATTTAACGGCTGCGCAGACCACCTCTGTCCACAATGCTGCCTCTGCTTTTGCCCCTTTCTCAAGAGGTACATTATTACAGCCTCCTCCAGTGTCGCCACGTTTGTCAGAATCTTTTGACTCTTCTTCTTTGGGGTAACTTTTGACACTGAGCTGCGCCCTCTAGTGGATGTATTACTTATCATCATGCCAGCTTAAAGGATGGAAGTATGTGGTAGTGACAATAACAATCGTAAATCTGTTTTCTATTTTCATACATAAAGGTTGAGCATTACTAATCCACATTCCTTGAGCACATTTACCCAGCTGGTTCAGCCTCTCTGACTTCACCCCCACTGCCCCATTTCTGTGAAAAAGTTTAATAAGTCAGAACAACTAACTTAGGAAATAAATTTGTTTAATTTCAGCTAACAATTTTGCTAATATATCTAGATTTTGCTAGAGCCCAACTGCAATGAGATTATTTTCACATGACACGTGCTTCCATTTTTTTCTGATGGGACATAGCATTTATTTGGGAATTATTTTCAAATTAATTGTGTTATGGTTAGTTAATCAAGCAAATGGAATCCATTTTAATTTAAATTTCCAGCGCAGATTTTTCAGTACAGCACTGATGTTACAGCTGTATGGAGAAAAGCCTCAGCCTGATACACACACATGCAATCATGCAGACGACACACACAGTGTGTGAGCTGCTGATGAACTGATTACTGCCTCTATCAGGCCTCGTTAGGCCCCTTCAGGCACAGATGGTGAGCAGGGGGATCTATTTTTTCTCGGCAAATAGGACTAGCCCCAGATAATTTCGTCCACTGGTGGTTTATGAATGATTCTATTTATGAATCAGACCATAAGCAACAAGAAAGATGTCCCCTCTGTTTTTTAAGGCGTACACAGAAATGACAGAGAAAAGACTACAAACAGCTCTGCTTTTATCTTCTCTTCTGTGGTGCTACAGCGTGCACATAAATCTTTGTTGTGGCATGAATAAAGTGCAACACATTCTTTTTGACTGTCTTTTTTTTTTTTAGATGTGTAGTTCTCATCCTTTTGTATTGTTTTTTTTTTTTTTAAAGAATTGGGCATGACTGTTTACTGTAGCGCGACGTCAGATCCCACAGAGAGCATGTTTACATGTACATTAATATTCCAATTACTTTGAGATTGTTTCTGGGGGGGCATTTGATAAAATTTGCTGCATGTGAACACAATTGTACAAGCCCACACTCTATCCTGCCTACAGATGTTAATGTGGTCTGTTCTCTTTCCATGTTATTATTCAGGAAAATCTGTTTATTTGCGTCTACAGGGATATTAATGAACAGGATGCTCGGTTTGTGCGTGTGTTTGTGTGTGTATGAGAGCATAATTAGAGCGTGTGCTTGTGTGCATGAGTGTGTTGTGGACATGCAGAGTAAATTACTACCTTTGATCGTCGAAATGAAATGTTTACTCATTTGCACTTTAAGGACGACTCCGTCCCTGAATGCACAAGCTTTGTTTTTATGGGTTGCTGTTGACATAAAAACAACTCACTGAGTCGCCCACATCCTAAAATAAATGTTTTATCTCAACTTTTTTGATTAAATAGATAAAACATCAAACTTCGTACTCCTGTCACTGTTATGATAAAATCAGTTGTAAATTTACTTCATTTTTCGTTTGGGCTCATTACATCTTGGCCCGCTTTTAAAGTAAAAGTGATGTTTGCCTGCTGTTGCTTCAAAAATAAAGATAATTTTAACAGTTGCATTTTGTGGACATTTTTGTAGTCAACATGTCTGATATAATGATGATTTTGTTAAGAATCTGAAAACACTTACTGTATTATACTATCTATGACATAGTTTTTTATAATTGTTCCACACTTTGGCCTACATCAGCTCATCCTGGACCCAGGTCATGTTATGCCCCTGGCCGAGGGGATGTGTGACTCCCCCACTCTTCCCTTTCCCAAGAAAGGCCATCAGCACAATGAAGCAAAGTTCACGTGTTAATGGACCAAAGAATAAGGAATAGTTCACTCCAATTTTCATAATTATGTAGCCGTCTCACCTTGTAATCTGTGGGGCAGTGTTGATAACAAAATCTGCACCTCTTCTGTGGCTGATGTTAATTTCATAATGATCCTCACTCCCTGAATTCAAACAGCAGAAATTAGTGACAATGTGCAAATACTACTGGCCCCTTTCTGGGTGAACTCGATTCACCAGAATAGTCTTACATGTCACTGTTTATCCTTTGATGAATGAGCCTTTTTTTTTTCAAATAAAGTAGCAGAAAGAGTATGACACATATTTATTACCATAGGTTATCCTTTTTTAAATAACCACCATAACTGAAAATATGAGTCTAATCTATCGATATAGTATATAACATGTTCATATTCTATTATTTTTTTGTATTATTTAGATAAACAAAGAAAGTTGGGACTTGAACTTACATTTTATACTGACAAAGAAGCTTCTCTATACCTCTACCATTGCATTTGTATAAAGCCCTGAAAGCTAGTAATTGCCCGGATACTTCAGGGACATGTTAGAGGAGGTCTGATGACTCTGGGGTTTTTCAGCAGCTGGTTCCCATGTCAGCATTTACAGTATACACTGTGTGTGGATGAGAAGGGTTCCCTGTATGGACCTGTCAGGGATAGAATAATATCAACATCCTGCTGACTTGTAGCTGCTCTGCTAGCGAGGCATTTTCATGTTCACAGGGGGAAAGCCTGAGGCCATCCATCTTCGATCCCTGTTCATCCCTTTAAAAGAAACGGAGGAGTGTCAGATAACACAGGATCCTGTTCTGGTTTGCAGCCGACGAGCCTGAAACAGCCTACAGACATTTGGCAGTTCAGGCCCTTCATGTCTGTGCTGTTTATCAGACATAAACAATGTCTCTGGTACAGCAGTAGGGAGTAACAACCCACGTTTAGCACTATAATGCTGTACTATAATTGCATTAAGTGCAGCTTTGAGGCATTTGTGGAACCTTTACACTTTTACTTCACATTTTGGTGAGAGATATTAGAATTTTTATTTGTAACTGACGATTTCTTTCCATATATATGTACAGTTATATGGGTACCCGTGGATAAGACGAATGCAGTCTAAGGCAACAGTCCTGCAATAAACCCTCCCTTCATGAATATTATAATGTTCAGTTTTGGTTGAAGCTGTTTTAACGAGGTGTTGATTCAACTGTGTGGTCATTCCTAATGTTTATTCTACCCTCTGGTTTCTGTGGGTTGGAAAATACATTCGACACGGCACCACAAGCTACAGCCTCCAAAATGACCATTAAGTTGAGTCAACACCATTAAAATAGAAGTTCTTCTGCTTGGAAACAGCAGTTGAGAAACCAGTCTCACCACAGCGTCCATTTAGTAGCTGTTCTGGAGCTTTCAGTCAGATAATCTTCCTCGTCCGCAGATGAGGTTCGCCACAATCAGCTCTGAATCCTTATGGATGACAGATATTTGTAAAAAATAAGTTGTAGGGGTTCTGTTGCCAAATCAAACTTGGTTTTCTGTGTCTTCATATGCACACTTGCATGTGTTTATTATTCTCTTTTAATGTTACATCTTTCTCTATGAGACTGCCAATAGTCCGAGTACAAACGTAGAATATGAGATCAGTTTATTTCTTGCATGTCAAGTATGAAGGCTTGTTTTCCTATAATTTGTACATTTGGTCTCACACCTACACACATGGAAATTGAGTCTGCTTTGTAAGACAAACCACTATTGATCCAAGATAGGGTTTTTTAGGGTAGGGTAGGATAGGGTAATTTGCATCAGAATACAGACTCCATCCATCTGAGTAGATTGTTATTGCTGGACATAATTTAATCCATCCAAATAATAATATATATCTTAGAAATATTTAGTTGCACATACTGCCAGTTTAACGTTATGATGGTCAATTAGAGAATTTAACAGGTAAAGGTCATTTAAAAATCAGCCGGGGTGTCTAATCACAGTTGCAACCGGGACAGCAGTACAGGGAGTAAAATGAACTAAGAGCAAAGATTAAAAGGTTAATAAACAACTTTTTAGGTGACAGTTTTGTAATTTTATCCAGAGTGTGAAAAGATGATTCGATCAAGAACAAGAACGTGCATCAGACACACAACTCTGTGTGACACAGATCAAGTTTTTAGGCGCTCGTCTGCAGTGTTCAAGTATTTATACTGACTTTTTCCAATAATTTTGAGGTAAGTGAGTATTTCCATTGTATGCTTCTTTATACTTCTACTCCACTACATGAAGGAAGACAATGTTGTGATTATTACCCCACTATATTTATTTGATAACTGTAGTTACTGGTTACTTTGTAGATTAGGATTATTAATACAAATAGACTAATAAAGCATGATGTTTCATTCTTGATTAATTTGCTCAGCAGGACATAAAGTAGGTGAAATAAGCTCCACCTTTACCAGCTGCAACAGGAAAGAGATTAACACATTAAATTATCACTAATAATAATCTAGTAATATTTATAATCCTGACATGGGCCATTCAAGCATGATAATGAGAGCTTTTACTTTTGGTACTTCAGGTATATTTGAATAGCAATACTTCTGCACTTTTACTTAAGTAAGACTTTGAATGCAGGACTTTTACAAGAGTATTTTTTACACCATAGCGTTACTACTTTGGGAGAAATAAAGAGTGAAACAAAGTTGTATGAATATGATCTATACTGCAGACCATTATTTCACTAATATTCAACTTCTGAATTCTTTTTAGCAGTTCCATTTCCAGTTA
>JAJHUR010089700.1:0-12086 GCA_027495735.1 Lutjanus campechanus
GAACACTTTTAGCTTAAATCAGTGATAACAGACCGATGTATTCAGAAAGTTATTTTTTCAACAGTGTAAGTATTCCCTTAGGTGGCTGGAAAGAGCACAAGTAGATTTTATAGAGAAGAAAACTCTCCAGTTGTAATGTCCAGGTAATGAAAATGTGCGCTCATAATGGAGCTTTTTACTGCTGCTTTTACCCAAAGCAAACTACAGCACAATAAAAGGCATAAATATGTAGCGTGGGTGGTTTTTGTGCAAATTGAAGACTTTCTACAGTTATGATTATTCATAATGCACCATTTCGCTGATGGCTTTGTCCACTGAAAGCTGCATTATGCGCATTGAAGTGGGAGCCCAAAAACATTGTTTTATGGCGGAGGATTATAGAGACAGTATAGAAACTCCGGGGCAGCACAGTGGGCTGCTGACTGCACAATCTTTTCCTGGACTGAACGTCTGCAGGTTTGACCACATGCTGTTGAAAGCATCAAAGTGTTGCTAAGAAACTAAACTCTAATTAGGGTCCTTTATCACAAACTGCTTCATCTCCATCTGGATCTCTTTCAGCTCAGGGTGTAAGAAAATATCATTTGAGTAAATAAATAAGAATAATTAAGAAAATGTCAAATGTAAAATTAATGCCATCCCATGAGATCACATCGACAGAATTACTTGATTTTCTCTGAATAGCTTTCATTAAAATGAACACTAAAAACAGGGACAAGTATAAAGTATACTAATTATAATTAATTATAGAGCTGAAATAATTAATTGGTTAGTCCACTGACAAAAAATAACAACTTGTATAAAAACAGACAACTGAATATCTTGTGTTGGTCTGATAAAACAAGCGATTTGATGGCTTTATTTTGCGAATGTGACAGGCATTTTTGATACATTTAATAGATTCTAATAATTGGTAGATGAATTGATAATGAAAATAACCTGTAGCCTTAATACATTTTAATATTAATTAATAGTTTAATAAAGTTACTTCAGTGTTGAGTTTAACAAACTAAAGAAGTAGATTTGTCTGAGCCTCTAAAAGTCTAAAAAAGTTTATTGTGCGAGCAAGATATAATTTATTTTACCAATGATTTATGACTAATACTTTTCTGGACTTTGGGCGTTCCACAGGATTTAGTCTTTAAGTTTGTCTTCAATGTCATGCCCCCTGAATATAAAGCCAGACAAGACAGGCTGAGACTGTTTTGTCCTGATAAAGATATTGATGAAATGAACTCCTGAGGCTCCCTGATACCTTGTGTTAAACACCTGATTAAATTAAATATTGAAGTTTATTGTCCTGTTTTATTCAATCTTTCAGGGGACAAAACACCCAGTAAACTAAGACGGCCAGACAATCAATCGGACAGTCAGCAGTATGGAAATGTGTGAATATTGCAGCAGTTTCATATCTGTTTAGTTTAAGTTTGTTCAGCCAAGCAGCATGATATAATTATTACTGGCAAACTGAAAATACTAAATAAAATACTAAATAAATAAATACGAAAAAACTTTGTTGTTGATTCTAAAGTAATAACTTTTGTGCAGCCTGAAGCCTGTTGTTTAATTTCAAAAAACATGCGGGTGTTGATTAGAAAATAAGTATCATTTTCCTAATTCCTGGTGGAATCTTTTAAATGTGGTGGTTTTAGAGCGACAATTTAATGAAGCTTCAACAAAGTGCTCATCATGTGTGGATCAGAGGAGCTGGAGGCTGATTACATTGCAGGTACAAAAAACAAGATTTCACAGAAAACACAACTAACAAAGAGCTCTGAACTCACACATTAGACATCTGAAACTGTTAATTATGAGTCTTCACTGAAATTACTTTGAAATCTGAACCCAGCTGAATAATTAAAGACAGAAAAACAGTTTCCTACTCATTCTTCCTCAGCGTCAGATCAGATGATATGATAACAAAACTGATCCTTGACCTTCGGTCTGGGGTGCTCTGGTACTGCGCATACTTAAAGAACATCCTTATGGTGTTCATTATCGACAGTCCATGACTAGCACAGATGTCCAGTGACAAACACTGTTCCTACTAATCACACCTCTCCAAATGTCTCCATCATTGCCCATGTGTGTGTGCTGCAGCAGGACTACGCAGTCCCCTACCAGAGGACGCAGGACTCTGTTTAGGGTCTCAAAGAGGGCCAAATACTCTGAACTGCCGTTCAGTGCATGAGCACAGACAACAGTTAGAATCCCCCGCCCCATAACCCTTAGTTGTGGGGGTTGGGGGGGGGGCTCTCATCCACTGGGGTGAACTCCAACGTAGCGCCGCTCAGCTGGGGGCTTGTGAGTATCCCCACATCTGCCTGGCGCCTCACACCGAGGGTAACTCTGGAGAAGAATAGAGTCCAACCCCTATCCATGTTCCAGAGCCAAGGCTGCGCATAGAGGTAAGCCCCACCAGATCTAACTTATAGCACTCCACCTCCCGCACAAGCTCCACCTCCTTCCCCCCAAGGGAGGTGACGGTCCACATCCCCAGAGCAAGCCTCTGCCGCCTGGGTTCAGTCCGTTGGCCACCTATCAGGCAGTGCACCCGACCCCATCGGTTCATCCTGCAGTTGGCCAGTCAGCTCATTGATGCAGTCGGTGGCTGGTTGCAGTGCCTGGCTCCAAAAACTACAAATTCTCTCATTTTTCATCTGGGATAATGATATTCATTTCCCATGTACCTTTAAAGGGACAGTTCACCATGTAGAAAATTGTTCCTACATGAAACTACTCATAACAAGGTCTGTGGATTACCTTGAGTAAATGGGTCATGTTCCATTTAGTTCCATTATACTGTATGTTTAGACAGTTCATTTTTCTGTCATTTACTTCTTGTAGATGCGATGTGGAAAGCACAAAAGGTCAAGCATGTGCCGGAGCAATTACAGATTTTTCTCTCATCTCTACAGTAACTGATGCATTTACATACACAATAGCACACAGATGTTTACAGATGTTCACCTTCAGCAGCAGTGACAACAACATATTCAGCTCATCTACAAACCAAATGAGTCGGTGTCTGCTGGAGCAAAACAAAGCACAAACAACGTCAGAGTTGTAATAACTGGCAGTAATTAAAGCCCATTTCACGCCGCTGCAGTTTGTGATGCTGCACACAAGCAGCTATTTGTCAAAATTAGTTGGGATGCTCAGAAGCACATCACACCTGTCAGTCAACATGCAACCTTTCTGGCCACTGATCAGCAACACTAATGCTGGCGAAGGCTGTATGGCTGAAATGGTTTGATTTGACAGTTTGTTTGTTTTTCACGGCACAAATTAATGTTTTACCTTTTTTTTTAAAGCAATTTGGTTGCTATTTTGTAAGTTATTAACTACATAAATTAGCTTGAAATTGATAGAAATAATCATTAATTAATTATTCATTAACTAAATCATGTTTAAACAATCATATATGGTGAAACAGTTCAGTATATGATCACAAAAATCAACAGAGTAACTGTATTTCTCACCATATTAAAGGAAGTGAGTCCATCCCCACAACATTATCATCAGGCTTCAAAGCTGGAGCTGATGTTCTTCTCTCTGCCTCCTTCTACCTGCAAATTATAAATAGGAATATGATCATGCATACTGACAACTGACAATTTCCCAAATAAATATAAAGCAGGGGGGAAAAAGTTACTAGTTCATCTAAAAAAAAAAAACTTGCACAATCTATAAAAACATTCACCAGTCAGCTATATGGTGCATACTAGAATTTAAAAAGTTATAATACTGGAAACAATTAACAAATGTAAATGACATGGGGGTCTTGTAATGTCAGCACTTATGAATAAGCAAACATTAATGCAGTGTTGGAGAGTATATTTACTCAAGTACTGAACTATGCTATCTTACTTCACTACACATTACAGCAGGGCTTCTCAAAGTTTGATCGAGTGCCAATTTATGCAGCCAGCATATGATTGAGGGCCACACAGGGAAACCCACAAACTTCCTGTAGGATCGGTGAACAGTCTTATAAAGGAGTTTAACAGCAGGCATCCTTTGAGCACCAAATTCACCTGTTTGCAGATAAGGCAGATCACTTTATCTGTCTCCCAGTATCAGACGAAGTAAGAGTTGATCCATTTTTCCAGAAAGCTCCTTTTCTTGTCAACCTATTTGCCATGCAACCAGTAGCTTTCCACAACTTGTAATTCATAATCTGACAAAGACACACTAAGGCGGTGCAGTTTAACGCAGTAGCCAAGCAGTGTAAGCTACTGACAGTAAAAGTATTGAAACGGAATGATTAAAACATAAAGCATGCATTTCATGTCACCTTCGGGGCCTGCACAAAATGTTTCTGAGGGCC
Organism: Lutjanus campechanus; assembly: GCA_027495735.1. Classification (NCBI taxonomy): domain Eukaryota; kingdom Metazoa; phylum Chordata; class Actinopteri; order Lutjaniformes; family Lutjanidae; genus Lutjanus; species Lutjanus campechanus. The sequence goes on from JAJHUR010089700.1 coordinate 4,331, forward strand.
ATCTTGGCTTGTAGGGATACACCGATTGACCGGCCAGAGACCGGAACCGGCCCGTTTTCAGCATGACCGGCCGGGCAGCGTCACATATCCGATTCTGTGCCCGCGTCATATTCGCACACACACTCTACATGATGGTCGCGTCATGCGCGCAGCACACACTGGCCATAATGTCACACCCACCACAGTGCTGATCATAGCAGCACACACTCAGACACATGCTCACATGAAGTCAGTGTTAGCAACAGACTCCAAGAACAGGATAAAGAGAAAACAGTCTACAACGAGACAGAACAGCTGACAGTGTCGCCAAACAGCGGTAAACTTAGCTCTTCATGCTAATGTTAGCCAGCAGCAGACTGCTGTTCACAGACTGACAGTTAAAATATCACCTCCTGTTCTGGCTGAAGAATAAACAACCCGTGTGTTTCCTCAAACATTTTCTCATTCAAACTCGTTTAACTTCTCCTGTTTTTCTCACTGCAAAGTTTTACTACAGCGAACTGTTATACCGCATCAGTCTCCGGTTTGTTTACATCAGCTTCTACACAAGATCACGTCCTGCGAAATCTCGCGAGATCGCGTTTCTTCTAGTACATAATATTAATTTAATCTTATAATAAGGCCTGGCAGAAATCTCTAGCACTTTTGGAGAAAATATATAAGTTATTTAATAGTCAGTGTTTTATTATGAACATCCAATTTAGTTTTACAAGAAAAGTTGCAAAAATGTTTTGTGAATGCTGTCAATTATATTTGGAAAGACTGAAAATCGGAATCGGCAAAAATTGGAATCAACAGGTCAGAAAAAAAATCGGAAATCGGAATTGGCCAAGAATATTGGAATCGGTGCATCTCTACTTGTAACTGCCTGTAGAAGTGTCTATTTGAGCCCCCTGTCATGTTTCAGATCCAAAACGCCCAGAAAAACCAAAAAATTGAAAAAATAAAAATAAAAATAAAAAATAAAAAATAAATGAATTGGTTTGGAGAACTTCTTTACAAGTGGGGGTCAGCTGAATACGAATATAGGTTTACACGTTTTTGTTTTTTTTTCCCTCAGATGACCATTTTGTTAGGAAACTGTTTCAATAAAAAGGCAACAACCAATGTTGGGTAGTAATCCATAACTTATTACTGTAATGCTATTCCTTTACCCAGTAACAAGTAGTGTAAGGGATTACATTTTCCAAAACAGTAATTCAAAACTAATGTAGAAATATAACGAGTAATGTAACTAATTACTTTAGATACCAAGTAATAAGTAAAGTAACTTTATTACTTTTTAAAGGAGTAAGTTAAAAAGTAACATATCTATATACAATATATTATACCTCCTGAGTAACTTTCCCAACTCTTTTTTTCCACTTCAGCACTTTTTCAAAAATGAACAACTTTATGTTAAAAAAGAGGTCTAAGATTAATAGCATCAACAGCTGTGAGTTACTTGTTTGGCCAAAATAATATAATCAGCAATTGTGTGTCTGGAGATTCGCTTCCAGATGCACCATTTTGAAAGTTTTTCCAAAGTATTCAGTAATCTCTTGGCAACATTCTTTTAAAGGGGCAGTTCACCACAAAATCAAAAATATATGTTTCCTCTCCACCCGAGTGCTATTTATCCATCCACTGTTTTGGTGTGAGTTTCTGAGTTTTGGACAACACATTCTCATACCTACATGATAGAATAGGTTGATTGCCAGATACACCCAAAACGACATACCTTACTGACGGGGACCTTGACTACATTATGTCGTATTACGTAATATGACACAAGTCACTTGACATTAGACATGTGATTTACATTGTAAAACACTCACAGTTTGGTTAGGTGTAGTCATAAAACTAATTGGTTCAGTTTAGGCAATAAAACTACTTGGGTAGATTTAGAAAAAGATCATGGTTGAGGTTAAAATAGCCATGTTGCATGTGTCATGTGACAGAAGTGGTGTGACGAAGTCACATACATAACAAAACACATGTAACTTAAAACTTTAAATAACTCCTGGTAGAAAGAAAATGGTTCCAGTAGATTCTACCATAAGAAGAAAATAGTTCCTACATTAAACTACTCACAACAAGAACAATATCTTAAATAACTGGGTCAGGATTTCTGGAAAGAGACACTGGCACCGAATTTGTCAAATGTATTTTTGGTGCTTCGAGCACCACAAGCTGAGTGCCATGTAGTTCCATTATATTGAAGAGAAGGCAGACATCTCTATGGCTGACATCTCTAAAACTCAGCAACTCTCACCAAAATAATCTAGATGGATAATACGTATTTGTCATTTTGTCCCTTTCAAGTCACTCACACTCACACTATATTAACCTTTTCTTTGCAATCAACTTTTTTTTAACACCTTTTCTGATAAGAACAGTCCTTAGTTAACAAAACAGTATTCAGATACAATGAGGTTTTCATGAAGTATATCACATCTATCTCTATCATTCCTGCTGCATGGCTTCATTTTGATGTTAAGAACTCATGCAGTCCAATAAGCTATAAAAGCTGAATTTTATCCTTGAGGCAGAGACCTGAAAGTTATATCGACTGGATATAAAGAGGAAAAAGGTGAGCAGTGGACACACTCTGCCTTTGGTTTTTTATTCCTTGGTGTGAGTGATGTTCATTTTCTCCTGCCTTTTCTCTGTATTCTATTATGAAACACCAACCTCCCAGCAGAAGCAGAGAGACGGACAAACCCTTCAGTTTTTACATTTGTGCAGTTTTATTCCTGTTCCAAGACCCCAGTAGAGGTATAGATGTTCCAGCAGGGAGCAGTGTTAGTGTGTGTGCATGTGTGTGTGATGGCAGATGCCTGCTGAGGTTTGTCCCAGTGATTTGTTTGTCCTGCTGAATGAGTTTGCTGCCTGTCATTAAAGCAGCCATGCAGGGAGAAACAGTCTGTCTGTCACCAGGCCCTCTGTGGCTGCATGAGCCGAGTTCAGCTCTCCCCCGGCTCGCTCTGTCTGTCTCTGTCTATATCTGTCTGTGTTTGTCTCTTTCTGTCTCTCTCCAGCTGCCTCGTCCATCATGGGGCAGACAGGATCTCTCCATCTACATTTCAGCCATTTAGCTGATGCTGTCATGCAGAGATGCTCATAATATTTGCAGCAGAGGAACAAGTGCTGGTGTTGCTGCTTTTGCAGCCTTAGAAGTAGGGCTGCGTATCATAAAAAAAAAATCACATTATCAGTACCAATAACAGTACTGTTACATGCAGAATATGCTAATTCTGCTGCTTGGGGACGTAGTTTGATGCTGTTTTAGGGTGCATGGGATAATGGGAGCCGTTGTCTCCAACCACCATTGCCAGTGAAAATCTATCTGACATGACTCAGGTAGAGACGATGTTCAAAGACAACTTTACTCAATTTTAAATTTCTCTGGTTGTCGGAAATATTCAGGATAATGTAAGTACATGATTTAACACACTATATTACTACACACTAGACTATTTTTGGACATTTTAATGCACAGATGTTGTCTATTTTTGCTTTAAAGTGATAAATACCAATGGAGTCCTTCATTTGACACCATTTTCTGCTTAATTTGATATTCATCATGTGAATGGCCAGCACAACTCAGCTTTTCCTGAAATACATCCACATTTTCTGCATTTATTTTTATCAGATGCCACACTTGTGTGTCGTGCCATACTTTCAGACTCTTTGGTGGCATCTCGATACACTGAACTGCCAACTCCATAAAATACACCATGATCGACTTCGTCACACTGCAGACTCTAGGATCGTAGCTGCTGCAGTAGCAAGCCAATCACACATCACATTAAAGGACCAGTGTGGAGGATTTTGTGGCATCCAGCAGTGAGTGTGCATATGGAGAACACATCGTCTCAATCTTGAATTTCCTACTGTTGTAGAAACACAGTGGACGAATGTGGCGGCCTCTATAAGAAAGAGGACCCACAAACTCAGCTCAATCTAAGGTTACAAAAACAAAACTATTCCTATTTCCAGGTGATTATACACTAATGAGAACAAATTTATGAATATCATATTCCATTTCTGACATATTCTGCCAATAAATCCCTGTGAATCTTACACACTGGACCTTCATATCAAAGCGCGCTTGTGGTGATTGGCTGTAAGCAAAACTGTACAAATAATAATAATTTTTTCTGATTTGCTTACAAAAAGAATCGAATGCAGGTATTGTTTCCCTGGAGAAGTTTTGAAACTACTTGATGCTGGGTTAACCAGCCCTACTGATAATACTGAAAAAATGACTAATAATATATCTGTTGAGTTTGCCAGGGTTGTTGATTCAATCCACTGACCGCAGTGGTGGAATGTAACTAAGTACAATTGGTCAAGTACTGTGCTTATAGGTACAAAGTCGAGGAACTTGTAGTTTACTTATTTAAGCTTTATACAACTGTATACAATACTCCTACTCCACTACATCTTAGAGACAAATACTGTACTTTTTACTTAATTTAATACTTTTGAGCTTTTCTCTTTTCACTGATTTTTGATTTTATTCAATATTACGTCATGATGAAGTTTCACTATAAGCAAACCAATCATTGTCTTTGCCACTTTGTGCTCATCACATTGGACATTTCTAGCCTGACATGCTAGCTGGCTAATTAGCAAACATTGAGGGTCCAGTTTATAAGATTTAGGGGGATCTACTGGAAGATTATGTGAGGAATGGGATATAATACTCATAAGTATGCTTTCATTAGTGTATAATCACATGAAAATAGAGCCTGTGTTTGGTTTTTCCTCTCTGGGCTACTGCAGAAACATTGTGGTACAACATGCTGCTCTGCATTGAAGAGGAACCCCGGCGTCTGTAGATATAAACTGCTCAGTCTAAGGTAACAAAAACACGATTTTTATTTTCAGGTAATTACACACAAAAGAAATCATAGCTACTAATGAATATTGTATTCCGTCTGCCATATTCTGCCAATAGACCCCACTAAGTCTTTCACACTGGACCTTTAAACTTCTAATGAAAGTGTTGTTTTTATAAGTTGGATTGGTTCGTGTTGTGCTTGTCACCATAAAAGCTGGATGAATTTGTTGGTCTCCAGCCACTCCTGTCTCCTACACTTTCTCCTTTGATCTGTTCTTCTCTGAAAACATCAGTCAGCACAAAGTGAAGTTATTATGTGCCTTCCAAAAGAAAGGCAATTAATTGAATTTACACGTCCAAAAATTTGCAGTCAGAGAAAGTCATCAGAAGTGTTTGCTACTTCTTCATGTTAAATTACACCTTTAACAATGTTTTTTCTACCAATTAAGAGACAGCCTAAAACATATTTAGTTATCTTTTTTTTTTTTTTTACAAAAATTAAAAATAGAAGAAATCATTGTGAGCTGCAGCTTTATGAAAAGTAAAATTATTTTTAAAATGATTAACAATCAGAAAGCCTCTTCCTTAATTACTAACTACAGTAGCAGAAAACTGCTCATTTTGATTTTAAAAGTATTCATCTTATCTTGCAAATCAAAAACAGGATTCCCGAAAACACTTCCCATAGTCTATAAGTCATCTCATGACCTGCCGACGTTCGACCACCCAGGATAAGAGCTAAGAACTGAGGGGATGCGGCTTATCTCTGCAACCTGAGATGATTCTGAAGCTGTGCAGCGGGAATTGTTCAGGTAGAGCTCCATCTATACTGTATATTCTGCTGTATAAATATACTGTGTGCCGGGATTCTCAGCACAGTCTCTATTCAAATAGTAGAGTAGCCATATCAACACACAGCATTCCCCTGAGCCTGTGATAGATTACTCATGCCGCTCCGGGAATATGTTTGTGCGTTTTATGCACATTTCTGCACCTGCGTGTGAATGTGAGTATATATGTTTGTTATTATCCTTTATCAGAACCTCCCAGCCCTCCAGACATTTCATTTACTGTATATATGGATCATTGTGTGACAGTCCAGTCTAGATCGAACCTGTTTATTTCCATCCATCTCTCTGAACAATCCCTGAGCTGCAGCCACAGCGCTCTTCTGTTGGCCAAAGTGAGACGCGCAGGTCTGTTGTCTCCTCTCCTCCCATATGTTTTAAACATAATGCTCCTTTCTTTTATAGATGATACGAGATGAGATCTGAGAGCCTGTCTGCTTTTGTGGGGAGCTAATCAACCTGTCTGTCTGTTCGCCCGCCTCTGCACTGTTGTTCAGCAGAGACTAAAAAAAATCAATTGTGCAACAATTGCAGCAGGACAGTAAAAGCAGCGGCAGATTGCCTTGAACCCAACACCACCAAAGGAAAAAAAGGAAAGAAAGAAATTCATCCAATATCAGAGTCGTCAATATGATACTGGTCTTCTCTCCAGGAGCACTGGATGGAAGAGAAGGTGGAGGAAATAGAAATAGAAATAGAAGATGGTGCAATGACACACAGGACCACAGTGATTTTACCCTGCATGCACCACTCATCTTTGTCCTTGCCAAGGGCATAGTAAAAGTCTTTTTACATTACAAAATAGTATAAACGTTTGCAGAGGTTTATCTACTCGGCCACAGTCATAGGACTGTCCTTGATGAGCTGTCTACAAATACCCTTGAACCAGGACTGTGAATACAGAAGCTGAACAGTGGTGTGTGTGGAAGGTTTCATGCTTTAAGATGATTTGAAGCATCTTTAAATGTGAATCCTATGAGTATGCGTTACAGCAAAGTGCTTTTTTCCCTGTAAATGTTATCAAAGGGACACACAAGGGTAGAAAATTTGAGCTCAAGAGTGAAAAAAATAACGTGTCAGTTGTGCTTTGCAGAAGGAGGGATTAAACATGCGGAGGGAAGCTGACCTGTAGTAAAGCCGAAAGAATCAAAGGGTTTTTTGTGGAACAGAAAGCTGCTGCTGCTGAAATAATTAATGAATATTTACTGTGGGATATCAGGCCACCCTTCTGGACAGTTTAATGCTTTAGTTGAAGAATATTGAGGAGTCAAAGTCCTCCTCAAGCAGACAGAGGGGATAAAAACAAAACTACTAAAATAAAGGCATTGGAAGAGGAAGAGGAAGACTACAAAGCGTGAAGACAGGCTGCAAAACAAATAAATATAAAAAAAAATTGGATAAATGAAGAATCAAAGGTTGCAAGCTGCACTGTACATGTTAGGATTAGGGTGAAGAGAGCAAACAAATTAATCCTAAAAAAATTCACATTCCTGTTGCATCATTTCCAAAGTATAGATGGTCATGAAACTCAAACATCTTCGTACAAAAAATGAGAAACTACACTACGAAATATCTAATTTTCACATTCAAAGTCCAAGTAGTACAAGCCTACTAAACATAAAACGTAAGGTGAGAAGTCACATATGACTCTCAAGAAAACACGAAGAATGATCCAATCACAGAATTCCAAAGTCTTTTTTTCTTCTATTAGTCTTCCAAGGAGATTTTAACTGCTCAGTCTCAGTTTAATACTGATGCTTCTATATGACCTACATCATTGATTCCCAAACTGGGGTCCGCAAAAATCACAGGGGGGTGCCCACGGTTTTGTCTGCTCTGATGTTGTCAAATTTATATTTGCCCATGTTAACTACAATCACAGTTTAGACAAAAGTCTGTACACAAAACTACTTAAAAAGATTTTTTTTCTCTCGCTCATAAATAGTAGGCTACTTAGTCGGCCACATCTCTGTGACCTCTCAAACTCTCTGATAATGAATCTTTTTTTTTTTTTTTTTTTTTTTTTTTTTTATTTTTTTTTTTTTGTTTTTTTTTTTTTTTTTTTTTATTTTATTTAAAG
>JAJHUR010089700.1:12106-22473 GCA_027495735.1 Lutjanus campechanus
TTTTTTTAAAGTTATATTTTTGGGCTTTTATGCCTTTATTTGATAGTATAGCTGAAGAGTAGACAGGAAAGGGGGTGAAGAGAGAGGGAATGACATGCAGTAAAAGGCCGAAGGCAGGAGTCGAACCAGCGGCTACTGCAGAGGACTGATAGCCCCCATACATGAGGCGGGCGCTCTACCCACTGAGCTAAACATCCGCCCCTAATGAATCATTTTTATTATTTTTTGTTAAGGATGAGTGTGTATGAGCTGCTTTCTTGGGTTGGTGAAATAAAAAAATGTTCAGCTTGTACTAGAAAAGAGACATTTGTGACGTTAAAGCTTTGAAATTATTTTTATGCGCATGTGTCAGTGTGCCTGGTGGGCTCAGCTTTTCTTAAATACGCCACCAGATCTGATTGCATGCAAAATCAGAGAAAGCAGGAAATGAAGAGGAAGAGGAAGAGGAAGAAGGAGGAGTTTTTCTTTAGAGAACTTGAGTTTTGATGTTATATTTTGTCATTATGGGTGATACTGTGATAGGATCAGCAAAAAGAAAAAGAAAAGAATTGACAGCAGAACAAAAGAAAACTAAAAAGGACTGTGGAAGAACACAGGCAACAACATGAGTCACCGTCAGTCATTCAACAGAATTGCAGGATTTGTCAGGATTCAAAACCAATCTGTAAAAGGCCCTTTATCCAAAATGGGGAATGCTGATAACTTTCTCTCCAAAATTGCTATTGTCAAGCAACTGAATCTTTTGTTGCAGCCTACATGTAACCTTTGTGTTTGAACTGTACTAAAACAAAGTTGAGTTTCAGCACACTTATTCATTTTAAATTGCCACAAATAGATACATTACCTCATTACTATGCATTGCGCAAACAGCTGTGTTAAAAAATGAACAGTGGTCTTAAAAATAAGTTGCATTTTTGTTATGTGTTATAGTCAGATCAAGATCTTTACGACATGAGGCAGTGGACATGCATTGTATGCTTTGTATGCTTCTTTGTTAATTGCAGAGAGGAGGTTTTTGAACTTTGGAAACCTTTGATTCAAGCCGCTGACTGATTTCTAATCCATGGGAATGGCAGCTGAGGCTAATGAGAATCCTAGAAACCAAACTGGCAGAAGATAACATGACTTTTTAAAAACATTAAAAACAAAATACATGTTAAAATGGGTAAAAACTAAGGACATTTACCAAGGAGACTCATGTTACTATGTTGAGGAACACTGAATGTGTCATTAAAGGTAAAATTTGCCACTTTTGTATAGTGTAGTGTGTGTGGTAAATTAAGTCAGTTGAAGGTGTAAATTCCTCAGTTCTGCTTTCTGTGCAGTGCCAAATGCAGCAAGAATGCATTACGCGTGAGCCTCTGATGCTCACACCCACGCTGCAAAAATTCTCATTTAGCATGCCTCCCAGATGCGGTGACTGGAAATCCAAGCTAAAATAACCTGTAGTTCTTCCTCAGTGCCATCTACACCACTGTGATGTGAGTGGTGCAGGAAGAACGATGGATCTTGCAGCAGGAGATCTCAGCTTTCTCTGTGAGTATAGCAGCACTGAGGAATTTATTACTTAATTTGACTTCATTAACCAAAAACACTAACAGAACATCCACATAAAAAGTGGTGATTTGTCCCTTTAAAAGAAAACTTTCAGATGTTAATTTACAGTCATAAAAATATCTTTGGTACCAGCGGGTCGTCTCACTTCACAGCTCTGTTGGGAGTCTTACACTGCCCCCAACGCAGGAGGCAAATTAGAAAAAGCTCATTAAAGATAGGGTTTATTTTTGCTGATTGAGATTTGGTCTACTGGTGCAGTGACTATGGGAGTGTTTTAATATCTCAGGTGAGCACTCCTGCCACCACAGGGAGGCTTTGAATCGTCAACATTGTTTTCACAGGGGAGGAAAGGCGATGACCCGACTGAGCTAACTGCATAATGACACCAACAACATGGTCTGTTTGGGGATTAAAGTGCTCGATTTTCTTATTTTTGTTGCATCACAAACACAAAGACACTGAAAACATTCTCTTGTATTTGTCTGCATGCTAAACAATCTAAAACATCCCTAATATGATTTTCACACTATATTTGAATGCATGTGTATGCTGTTAGACCAAAACATGTAGGATTTCGAGGACTGAGCCACTAATCCACCTTCTGTTTGGTGTTCAAAAAGCTGCCAGTAGACCACAAAGACAGGCAAACTTCTCCAAATGGCTCATATCAACAGCATAATAGACAGAAATAAACTCACCGTACTACAGTGGTATTTAAATCTGTGCATCACTTCGGCCAGAACTGTTGAGCCCCTCATCCACCTGGAAATCTCGGTAGCTGAAAATGTGGCATCCAAGAGCAGCCTGTAGTTTTATGGTGGCACTATCTGGAATCATTTGGACACTTCTGCACGTCCCAGGCAGCAGAAACAGCAGGAGTACTGTTGTTGGAGTCTAAGCAATGGACTGCTGTGGACAGGGTCAACAGAAAAATACATTTTAGCCACCTTAAAGATCAGTATCACTTTAAGTGTACGCTATATTTACAATATTTCCACTGCTTTAATTTGCTGTCAGACTTTTCTGGTGGGAAATGTCAAATATCGCTCTCTACAAAGCCACCAGAGTGCTTTTGCAAAAACGGTAATTTTACCTCGCAGGAGTTCCTGATCAACTGCTGCATCAATCTGTTAGATTGTTTGTGTTATTGTGTGAGCTAACCCTTTAAAACACCAAAGTCACACAAAAACACAAGGCAGCAGTAGATCAGGAACTCATGTGGTCTGCAATGTAAAATTATTGTTTTTGCAAAAGGTGTCTGGTGGCTTTGCAGAGAGCAATATTTGGCTTATATAATGGCAGTGTCCTGTCTGAAATGACTACCTGATGGCAAGGTAAAGCGCCGAAAATATTCTAAGTACTGTATAGCATACACTTAAAGAGTTATTATATTTTTTTAAATTATGGTTTGCTCATTTCAGTTCAGTTTTCATTGCTTAAAAATGCCTCCTCATGCTTGTTATGTCAACAGATATGACCACACAGTCTAAAAATTTGTCGTTTCTTGTATATTTTTTATTTATTTTCATTAGTTTTATAAGTACACAATATTGTTCAATTGCTTTTCTAAAGTCTAGGTTTTTTATTTCAGTTAACTAAAATCTTTTTTCACATCTAGTTGTTGGCTTTAGTTTACTTTTAGTTTGTTATAATAACCTTGAGTTAAACCGATATTGATTTTTTTTAGGTGGACCTTTTCTAATGTGGCTAAAATACATTTATCTGCTGACCCTGTTTGTCAGTAGATTGCTTACCTTCCTTGCTGGTACTCCTGAACTTTTCTCAAACTGGGGCCGATGGCCATCTACTGTATAACACACTGACTATTGATAACCTCATACAACCCCACTTCAAAAAGAATCCACACTATCTCTTTAAATATGCGTACCATTAAGCAACTGATTTGACATCACATGACCACCAGATTTGATTCCTAGAATAGTTTTGCTATTGTTGATGCATCATTTAGTAAATTGAGACTCAAATGTTTTGTCACAGTCTATCAAACGCTTGCTGAGCTCTGTAATCTTTCCCTCTTTATCCCTCATTTCCTTCCCTCATCTCTTCCTGCCTCCCTCACTCCCTCATGTCCCCTCCTCTATGATCAGAGCCTTTTTTTCTCCAGCACAAAGATGATCACTGGTGGAAAATTACCAACTAAATTTACTCAAGGATTGTACTTTAATTTTTACTCACAACACTTTTATCTGACTGCTTTAGTTACTACATAAACTATTGTTTTTAACTTGAAAAAGTAAGTGTCCACATTGCATTAAAATTTTAAGATGACCTAATCTTAAAAGACAAGTTGAGATAATTTTGTAATTAATAAAAACTTTTTTTTCCCCAAATAGATATGATCCTGATATACTGTTATACTTGAGAAAACTTGAACTGTCAACTCTGCAGTCACACTGACGGACATTACAAACAACTAGTGTTGTGAAAATAAATCTAATAAATAGAAAGGTCAAGCCTAATGAACTTTATAATGTAAATAAATAAATAAATAAATATGCTAATTGATCAAGAAAAGATTAATTGATTCTGCTAAATTATCAAATGATTTTTGGTGGTGTAGTTACTTTGCATGCAGTATAAGATTTTTTTACACAAAACAAATGAGGAGTTTATAAAATATGATGCTTTGTTATAAATGAAACTAGGAAACACTTTATAAAAGTAAGTTAAATGATTAGTCGATCATTTAAGTAATTTTTAATATAAAATGATTTCATGTTTCCAGATTCACAAATGTAAAGATTTTCTGGTTTTCCTGTTAATTATCTTAATAATTCTAATGTATTTTAAATGATTCTGAGGTTTGGTACTATTATATAATACACAACATGTAAACTCAGCTCAGTCTGGTTTTTGTCAATTGGTGTTACAAAGTTAAATCCCTGCTGCCAGTCTTCTGCCTGTGAATCAAATACTGCGATGTTCGTCGTGTAACTGCAGGGGACTTTGAGGTTTGATTCATAATTCTAATGTTTCACAGGAATCACCATCTGTCTCGTACCTCGAAGGAAAAAGCTGATTTTGAATTAAATATTTCATCGCTCACTGTTTCAACTTGTAGTGAACTACTGGCGTATTGAATTATTGAAGTAATCACTGTGTTATCCTGTCTTGTGGCTCGAGGCAGAGTTTGGATTTCAGTACAGTGAGCTGAATATTACAACACAGCCTGAGGTGAGAGGAGACAAGAGAGGAAGAAAGACAGATCGCTGCAGTTGAGGAGCTACAGTTAATATTTAGTTCACTAAGCAGCACTGACACATCCTGATATCCACCTGAGCAATTATTTTAGCTTACAAGATTCTAGCAAACATGTCATTCAAAAGTGGAGTAAACAGCAAAGACAGAGCCTGACATGGAGGAAATTTATCAGAGTTTCAAAGTAAAAACATCATAATTGGTCAAGAGATGGACAGAAAATTGTCCTACTCAGTTTTTCAGCCTTCACAGCATGTTTTGAGATCCTCCATCCTCTCCAATAAAAGAGGACTGGACAGATTAATTGATGATGAAAATAATGCTTTGTTGCAGCCCTATAGCAAACATTCATAGGTGGACTAAACTGCAAAGACATGGAGGTAATTATCAGAAGAATTTCAAGAGTTTCAAAGTAAAAGCATCATAATTGGTCCAGAAATGGACAGAAAACGTCTTCTGTTTTTCACCTGCACAACTCTGTTTCAGGATCCTCTGACCACTCCAATGAAGGGAGAGAAAATTAAAAAAAAAAAAAAGAAAAAAAAAAAAAAAAAAAAAAAAAAAAAAAAAAGAAAAAAAAAAAAGAAAAGAAAGGTCAGACCAGACCAGACAACATTTCAGCAGTTCAGAATCCTTGGCGGTGTAAACAGACAATTGACAGAAAGCTCCTCTCTGGGCCAAACATGATGGAGAGTGACCTCAGACCAGCTACAAAACATCTACAATCACCAGATAAATCATGGTGGTGAAAAAGCTCTTTCAAGCCATCTTTCCAGAATGGAGGATGAAGACAGAGAGCTCCCATCAAGACATTTCTTAAAGCCCAAACTCAGGGTCAAACTAGCCCAGAGGAGGGACACTGACCTGGCTTTTGTGTATCTCAGAGGAATACTCTTTGGATGTCAGGCTTTTCAAACTCAGAGAGACATACAGAAAAATACACCCAGTGCTTTCTATGTTTAGAAAAAGAAATCAAAAGTGTGTTTGGCAGCACAATAAAGTTTTTTAAGTGAAGCTCTTGGATTTGATTCTCTTTCTTCTCACAAGCCTGTGCACATGCTCTCGCATACACATGAAAAGTAATAAAATGCAGCCACCCTCAATTTAACACATAGTCACACAGATAAACATGTCAATGTTTTCATCACCAGAGTAAAATGAGAATCAAAAACCGTGTGGCTTACCTGAGTAGAAGAGACATTTGTAGTTGTCTGATTTCAGTCCTGTCAAGCAGGAGTTTCTTCCTCTTCTTCCTCTTTTCCTTAGTCTTCACTGCAGGCTACAAACCAATGTATGGTTGCACGTCGCCACCTACTGTATCGGAGTGTGAAGCATTATGACTTCATGTTGTACTGACACCTACATAAATCTTCCTGTGTCCCATTATTTGTCCATTTATATTCAATCCCTCCCAATTACCACTATACAACAGTCTCATTCTACATTAAAGCTTCTACAAGAAAAACTTTTTTCTTTCTTATAAATTTGTTTCACTGGGGCATCACATTGTATTTACGCAGCATCTGAAAGTATAAACATGGCAGGTCTGTGGATTATTTTAAGCAACCGGGTCATAATTGTTGGAAAGAGACACTGGTTTTGAATTTTTCAAATTAATTTTTTTGGCACTTTGAGCACCACAAGACTTGTCCAGTTTAGTCCCATCGTATTGGAGAGAAGGCAGACATCTCAAAAACTCTACAACTCACATGAAAGAAATGGGAAAGTGCAAGTACAAGACTAAGAAACAATTTTATCATATTTTGAATTTTCTTAAAGCACAAACAATTTACGAGTGGTCCAGAGCTGTCGCAGGGGTCGTGTAGTTAGTCTACTGTTATCAAACCAAACTTTTTCACTAATGACTATGTATTTCATTAGTTTGAATACATTTGTAGGGGCAGGGGCAAAAACTCTCTGTATAGCCTTAGATATCCCATATATACGCATTCATAAAAATGTAACATGACGGTGCAGCATGGTGTCCTCCATGAAAGAGGACCCACACCCTCTGGTATAAACGTCTCATTCTAAGGTATTCATTCTAACGAAAACACAACAGTTATTGTTGAAGTGATTATACAGTAATGAAAACATACTTATGAATATTATATTCCATTTCTGCCATATTCTGCCAATAGACCCCAGAAATCTAATCTGATGAGTTTACACTCAACAGTAAAGTCAGTCATTTCAAACCAATCTTATAGTAAAACAATACATTTTATGTTGAATTAACTTTGTTAAGTTTGCTGACAGACTGAAATTTTGACTTAGCTCCTTAAGCTGACTCTTTCCTGGCTCTGGAGCAGCCCTCTGGCCCGCCTCCTGCCCTGATCCCAACACTCGCCTCATCCTCCACTCATGGCCTCAGACTGCTCCACCTTCCTGCACCTGCAGCCAAACCCTTCTACCTGTCCTCACCCTCTGCTCAAACTTGTCCACATGTCCTCGCCCTCCGCTGTGGCTCCTGCTTCAGTCTGAGCTCTGTCTTTTACCCCTCACCTGTCAATCACCTGCAGCTGCAGTCGTGGATCCAGCAGACCGCTCGCTCTGTTTTCCACCTCAGGCAGCAAAACCAATTAGTGTCTCTGACAGTCGGCTGCAGAGCTTCTCCCCAACTTTCCAAAGTCTGTTTTTATTTTCCTCTCCCTGTGACCACAAAACAATCTCGTCCATTGACCCGTGTCAGCGTAGGTCAGGCAGAGAGGAGACGCTGCAGGGTACCTCAGTGTTGTTGTGATTCATTTGTCCCCAGACTGTCCACATCAGATCCTGTTCGTCCTTGTTTGTGTTTCCTGTGGAGCTGTTTTGAGTCTCTGATGTGGTTTATCTTCACCCAGAAAGCACATTTTTGCATTTACAGACTTAATTTTCACACAAAAGAAATCCCACAGAGGATGAAACAATCGCAGCAGTATTACCAGCAGAGTCTTTGTGAGCTTAAATTGAGATGAGAGCAGACACAAATGACCCTTGTGAAGCTGTTAATTTTCTTTAGCACCATGTGTCTGTTTTATTTGCATATGAAATCTGTTTTATTGTTCTCTGATGAGCATTTCAGCTCTGTGGCATTTAGAAAACACACGTTTCCACTTTTGATTCCATTTGGCAACACAACGGGAGCAGTTAGCGTGATTGTTTCAACTGGAGAAGACAGCATGACTTAATGTTGCGTATTTGTCTCAATTTAACAAAGACAATGTGGGTAAAATATCACAGTATCCAATGCCTTTTCTTTGAACCATCTCATCAGCATTAGAGATGTGGGAAACACTTCTCTAATTGTTGGGAAAGCCAGTAATTAAATTTAATCTGCTAAAGCTTTCCGCTAACAAAGAAAAGCCCTGGAGGGATTTAATCATTTGAAGGGATTTGTACTGAAAGAGGATATCCACCTGAGCAAAAAGCACAAAAACTAATGAAAGCAAGTAACCTTGTGCAATATTCTGCAACATTTTCATGTAGATTAATGCCAGTTTTGCTATTGATTGATTGAATTTGATTGAAATGTGTATTGACAGATCTTTGGCCAATTTCAGGGCAAACAGAGGCATAACTGTATTTTGAGGTAAAGGGCAACATTAGTATTTAGGTTGTTTTGGGCCACCTGGTAAATATAAGTCTAATATGGCTATATAGCTCTGTTTTGGTCTCCACCAACATCTTCTTTAGCTGCTAAGTGCATGGTCATACATGTACAAATTTGCATCATCGATTTAAGTCAGATTAAATTTTGGTGAACTTTGACCAGCAAGTGTTTGTCGTTGAGCATGTGCATTCACCTTGGCAGGCAATGGTCACTCCCCTGCATTCGTGCATGTGTGACTGTGGCCCAATGATTCACTATGTACACCAGCCAGTTGCTTTGTCTGTTGACTGGTCGGTGTTGCACAAGTTGTTGGGGTTTTTTTGGTGAAAAGCAGCTGACTATCTGAAACAAGATTTATGAGAGCTGTGAGTATGAACCTAAATACACTAAAATGCTCCACAAATAAGGCAGATTACTCTGTGAGTCAGCCTTGAACTCCACACATTAGTTAATGCAGGACAGAGCTGGATTTGCAGTTTTAACAGGTGGTAAAAGGCAACAGAAGGTCATGTTTGTGGAGTTTAAAGCTTTTTTTTCTGTCTGTCATGACAGACAGGTGAGTCACACTCCCAGAGGGAGCTTGTTTCACTGAGAACAATATGTTTCTGACTCCAGAGAGAAAGAGAGAGATTGATGAATCAGGCTGTGGCTGTAATACTGCATCCAGGGACACCAATCCGGAAAGAGAAGATGACAAAAAGGAAAAACAGGCAGAGAAGAAGGTAAGGGACAGAGGGAGGAGGGAAGAGAGATAATGACAGGAAGCACAAACGGAGAGGATGCAGTGCAACATCCACTCTCGGCTCAGGGAAAAGTGAACGTTGTAGGTTTTCCAGCATCTCCTCAGGCTTAAAATAAATGCCAAATGACTTGGAGAGAACCAGGAGGTGGAAACATCACCAGGGAATCTCTATTTGATGCTGAGAAAAGAGAAGGAGAGAGAGGGGAAGAGAGATAAATGGAGATCCTCTGGGGGGCAACATGAAGGGAAAAGTAAAACTGTTCCCCTCCTTCACCTTGACAGTCTCTCTCCAGCTTCCTCTTCCTCTGTCAGTTTTATCTTGCTCTCTTCCTCTCTGACGTCCACCTTAATTTTCACTTTTTCCTGAGTCCTCCTCCTTCTCCACAGTCCTTTATATTGCCTCATTAAAACCCTTTTTTCCTCTTTTTTAATTTCCACCTTTATGGCAGTACACTCTAAAAAATAATACCCTGGCTCAACTTTAAAAAATTAAGGTAACAATTTGCATGGATCTTTTTAAGTAATTCCAACTCAGCTATGATTTGAGTAAATCCCACTTGACTTTTAAAGTTAGACCAACTCAATTAGTTAAGTACAACCAACGCACTCTCCCAGGGACGCTACAGATGGTGCCACGACCAGGTCTTGAGAAAGCTAGCCGAAGTGCTAGAGGGGCGTCGACAGGGCTGCAAAGGCTTACCACCAGCAGAGAACCGCAACCACATCAACTTTGTCACTGAAGATGGGGAGAGAAGAAACATCAGACCAAGAGAAACACCAAGGCCGTTTTCCCCCGGTCAGGAGTGGAATATGAGAGTCGACCTTGACAGGCAGCTCCATTTCCTGGCCGAGATAACAGCTACATCTCTCCGCCCTGACATCGTGGTGTGGTCCACCAAGGCAAAATCCGTGCTCCTCATTGAGCTCACGATACCAGCAGAGGAGGGGATTGAGGTCGCCCACGAACGCAATAAGGCCAAGTACCCAGATCTGGCTGCTGAGTGCCGGGAGGCTGGCTGGAAGACCACCATCTATCCAGTGGAGGTCGGAAGCCGAGGCTTTGTGGGGCTGTCAATCACACACCTTCTGAGGGACGCCGGAGTGATGGGAGCAAACCTAAAGAAAGCAACCAAAGAGCTAGCAGAGGAGGCAGAAAAGGGGAGCTTCTGGCTCTGGCTGAGGAGGAAAGACAAGAGCTGGGGAAAGAACAACTAATCCCGACAACAGCCGCAGAGGACGACACCTATCAGCTGCAGG